>SJYX01001268.1:206728-234037 GCA_006410675.1 Oreotragus oreotragus
CTTAGTTTTCTGAATGTTGAGCTTTAAGCCAACTTTTTCACTTTCCTCTTTCACTTTCATCAGGAGGCTCTTTAGTTCTTCTTCACTTGCCATTTAAAACCTTTTTTTTTTTTTTTAAGGGGTCGAATGAAGACTGAGCTTCTACAGTGAAGCAGAAATGCACACGTGTGTGTGTCTCGCGTGTTCTGTGCATGAAGGACGGTCATGATAAAGGTCACCCACGGGACACACGGGACTGGCTGCTGGACTGTCTCAGGGCGGATGCTCAGCAGTCTCCTGAGGACGGCCGGCGCTGAGGGACCCCTCCCGCAGGCAGGGCCAGGCCCCCGCCCCCGCACGGCGCGTACGTACCATCCTGGAAGACCCGCTCCACGTTCAGCCCGTACGTGGCGCACGTCTCGTAGTACGTGCACCTCTTCAGGTCGCTGGAGAGCTTCCGCGCCCGGGCGTCGTCGATGACCCGTGGGTTGGTGGAGCTGATGGCGTCTGCAACAGGCGGACAAGAAGAGGCGACACGGTGACCCCAAGCAGCCTGAGGACGCCCCCCGACCCACGGCCCCGAGGAGCTCTAAGCCCGCCCCTCGCTCAGCAGTGAGGGGATTGTTCTCAGGACCTGGAGTGATCAGAGCATAGTTCATCCCCACTCAGCTCAGACATCACTTGGCCAGCTGTCCCAGAGGACCCTGTTTCTGAACAGGAAGTAAAAGCATGTCCGCAAAGACCGGGAGGGAAGGCTGAAATGCAACAGGGTAGTTAGTCGTGTCTGACTCTGTGACCCCGGGGACTGCTGGCCACCAGGCTCCTCTGTCCATGGGATTCTCCAGGCAAGAATACTGGAGGGGGTTGCCATGTCCTCCAGGGGATCTTCCCGACCCAGGGATCAAACCTGGGTCCACTGCAGGCAGATTCTTTACCATCTGAGCCACCAGGGGAGGGAAGGGTAAGGGTTAAATAAATGTGGTTCCCGAAGAAAGCTGCACGGTCACTACGTGCAATGGCCTTCTATGCACAGGCGCCTGGAAACACACCCTCCACCGGCACCAACGCCTTCAGGCGCCCTCGGCCGCCCGACACACGCTCGCGGGGCCCCCGCAGGTGCCTGTCCTATTTGGGCACAGGGAAACCCCAGCAAACCAGAGGGACAGAAGCCTGTGCTCTCGCGGAGTGGGTGTCACGTCAGCCGGGGAGGGGGCGGAAAGTGAGACAGACCGAGGAAGGCCCAGGGGTGTAGGTGGGGCGCAGGGTGGGAGACGGGTCGGGAGGGCAGGGGTCAGGGAAGCGCGCCTGCAGGAGGTGGCGAGGGCTGGCAGGGGCCCGGGGCAGGGGGTGGCCGAGCATCTCGGGTTGAAGGGCGATCCAAGGCTGAGAGCAGGAGTGGGAGGTGACCTGGGGCGCTACAGGGGGCCACAGACAAGTGTAGGAGCCATGTCGGGTCTGAGCAGATGGCCTGGGCAGGCGGGCAGGGGACACCCCCACCTCCTGCAGGACCTGTGTATGGAGGGGGAGATCTGGGCAGCAAAACAGACATCAGGCACCAGCCACTGGTCTCCCGATAAAATGAACCCCGTGGCCCCGCTATTTGTTTTTAGCTTGGCCTGCGAGAGCCCCCTGCTCCTTTCATTCCACGACTCCTGAGTTGCAGGGAGGGGGACAGGGTCGGGGGGCAGCCACGCGCCCAGCACAGGGCCCAGATGCTCCAGCCACGGCGCTACCGTGAGACGAAACGGGCCTTCCAGGGACGGAACGGGCCTTCCAGGGACAAAACGGGCCTTTCAGGGACGAAACAGGCTTTCCAGGGACGAAACGGGCTTTCCAGGGACGAAACGGGCTTTTCAGGGACGAAACACGCTGTGGCATTTTTCCTGTGGGCATGAGGGCTCCTGAGGTATTGGAAACAGCCAAGAGCTCTTTAAAGAAAAGCCCACCAGCGGAAGTCGTCTCCGCTAGTCCAGGAAACAGCAGCAGATAAGACATGAACAACCTCTTAAGCAGCACAGGAAATGCACGAGGCTCTCAGCTTTTTCAGTATTAAATAAGAGAGGCATCTCCGGGGAATGATACACTGATTTTGTTTTCACTTTCTCTTTTTCCTTATTCCCTGTTTGTTTTTCCTAGCCCCATGGAACAGGTTTAACTGACAGTTCTGAATGACCCCCAGGAAAACTATGACTCAGACCCCTGGCAAGGCCTGTCAGACGGATTAATTCAAACAGTATCTCATCCTGTCTCACCTACAGATTAATGAACCTGACTTGGATTTCATAACACCTAAGGAAAAGAAGTATTTTTTTTTTAAGGTGGAAACATATTTTAAGAAAATAGTAGAAAAACAGTTAGAAACCCAGGATTTTCAAACGCTGTGGTGTATGTAAACTAGAAAATAGATGCACAGAGCATTAATCCAGCTTAGAATTTATCCTGACCGGAGTTCCCACAATAACCCAGGCCTCCTTGCCTGGTGGGTGCCCACCCCATTTCTGTTCCATCCAGCTTCCACGACACAGTGTCACGTGTCAGAAACAGATCCTACACTGGAGCACTCTTTTTGCCTCATGTTTCACTCTGGAGACTCTACATCTTTTATCTTTTTTAACAGCTCAGGTTTTACCCTCAAATCAATGCGATCTGCTCGTCTCTAAAACAGGCCATGTTTAACAAACACCATCGCATCGGTCCTGATGAATATCCTCCAGCTCCCCAAGAGCTCTTCCCACCGCCAGGTGAGGCCCTGCACCCCACATGTCCTTGAACAATGAAACTGATTCTCCTTCATCTTCTGCACCCCCTAACCTCCAATGAGGCCACAGGCCCCAGCCACCTCGGGGTGGGGGGGCGGTTGGGGTGAATCTGAGATGCCCTCCCCTCTGTCTCTGAGGCCCCATACAGTTGGCACAGCAGCAGGATCTGTGTGCAGGGTTCACACAACGTGAACCCACAAGGAGCTAATGGTCCCTGAGGGTGGAACCTTCCAGAAGCCCGCACCCCCTCCACCTTCCCGCCACAGGGGCTTCTAGGGTGCTGTGGGAATCGGAGGTCTGGGTAATGACCTCTCAGGTGAGAACTGTCCCTCCTGAAAACACTGAAGTCCTGCTTCTTTAGGACGCAGCTTTGCTGAAGTCCCAACAGGTCTGAGACAAGCCCTCCAGCCACAGACGCTTATAAAACTGAGGGAATGAAAGGGGGCTGGTTCCTGCCCTCAGGGGCCCCGGCGGGACTTCCCCAACCTATGGAGCCATCTCCCGGGCCCCCCGAGACCCGGATCATCCTGGCGAGAGACAAGGTCAGACTCCCTTTCAGCTGGGGCGGGACACACAGAGGCAACACGCACCTCTAAGGTCAGTGGCCGACAAAGACACCTGCCAACCACCCCAGCAGGACCTCAGGAAGGCGGGCCACACGTGGAAACAGAAGGAAGGACACCAGCCATGTGCTGACACTGCTGTGCCCATGGATGCCCCCAGGGCCCCGTGAGATTTCCTCCCTCCAAAGCCTGGCAGCGTNCAACCACCCCAGCAGGACCTCAGGAAGGCGGGCCACACGTGGAAACAGAAGGAAGGACACCAGCCATGTGCTGACACTGCTGTGCCCATGGATGCCCCCAGGGCCCCGTGAGATTTCCTCCCTCCAAAGCCTGGCAGCGTCGAGGTCAACGGCAGTCCAGAGGCAGGGAGCCCCGGTCTGCGTGGCCCCCAGACTCACCACTCTCTACACCCAAACACACAGCTAACGAAGAAAAACAGCAAGCTGGTCAAGGTAGCTTTCTGGCTTGGATGGAATGCCTATCTTCTCTACTCTGGGGAACCTACTGCACAAAGGCACTGTGTGTCCTAAGCATAGACCCCTGAACCCAGGGAGCCAGTAAGGAGATGCCCACACAGACTGCGCTCTGTCTCAGAAATGCCCTGGGCAGGCTGCAGGGAGAGGTGGCTTACTGAAAATTAACTGCCTTGATCTACAGGCAGCTTGGAAAAGCAAGACCCGGTTTTAGATGAGCTGCCCACTATAAAACGTTACGTGTCAAGGAGTTTTAGTCCCTTCACTGTACACCCAAAAGTATCACAACATTGTCTGTTAACCAGCTATAACCCAATACAAAATAAGAAGTTTAAAGAAATTTTTTTTTAGGAAGTCAAACACCCAATCCTGAACGCGTCTGAACGCAAACCAAGGGCTCCTTGCAGGTGCGCCTTGTCTCGCTGTGACCACTAGAGGGCGCGTTGGGCATTAAAAATCTCACATGTCAGGGTGTGCCGAATTGATGCTTTTGAGCCATAGTGTTGGAGAAGACTCTTGAGAGTCCCTTGGACGGCAAGGAGATCAAACCACTCCATCCTAAAGGAGATCAGTCCTGAGCGTTCATTGGAAGGACTGATGTTGAAGCTGAAACTCCAATACTTTGGCCACCTGATGCAAAGAGCTGACTCATTTGAAGAGACCCTGATGCTGGGAAAGATCAAAGGCAGGAGGAGAAGGGGATGCCAGAGGATGAGATGATTGGATGGCATCACCGACTCAATGGATGTGGGTTTGGGTGGACTCCGAGAGTTGGTGATGGACAGGGAAGCCTGGTGTGCTGTGGTTCATGGGGTCGCAAAGAGTCGGACATGACTGAGCAACTGGACTGAACTGAATTGATGTCCCAAGTTGGTCTAAACCCACCTCTACTCTGAAGGCTTCAGTTATGAGACCACCGGTCATGACATATATGCTTGGGGCAGGGCAAGATGGGGGTGAGGTCCTCTCCATGAAACCCCAACTCACATTTTACATCTAGCACCCTGAGAAGATGCTTTTAGTTTATTCCACACTTTTTTTTTTCCTCCCAGCACACTTCCCCACTCCATGATCTTGGCTTATCCCAGCTGCTCTCAGTTACATCAGACCTGGTGCCCTGCATATAGCTAACTAGTCCCGCTGCTCAAACACAACGAGTTTCTTATCTGAAGAAGTCTCACATTAGGGCATGCAAGGGCAGATCAGATGTGCTTATTCCAAAGGAATTAACAAAAACAGAACCTGCACCAAGAAATGAAGGGATAAATCCAGGGTTTCTTGGACATGATTGTTTTTTAAGTTCCTCATTTTTCTGACAAAGCGGTTTTAACGTTAACCTTCATGTGGTTTCCCTGGTGGCTCAGCTGGTAAAGAATCTGCCTGCAATGCGGGAGACCTGGGTTCAGTCCCTGGGTCGGGAAGACCCCCTGGAGAAGGGAATCGTTACCCACACTCCAGTATTCCGGCCTGGAGAACTCCATGGACTGTACAGTCCATGGGGTCGCAAAGAGTCAGACACGACTGAGCGACTTGCACTCTCATCTGACTTTCTAAAACAATCCCTTAGTTAAGTCCCCAGCAGATAGCAGCACGTCAGTGAACCTATGACCAAGAGGGTCCTAGGTTAAGTCCCCAGCAGATACCAGCACGTCAGTGAACCTATGACCAAGAGTGTCCTAGGTGATGTCACTTTACTAAGAGATCAAGTTTTATGTGACCTCGAAAAAAAATACAAAACATACCCATGCAGTAAGATTGTATGCTCTCTCAGGGATCTACTAAAAATGAGATTTGGATCATAAGACATTAAGAAATACAGTAGAATAAAATGAAACTCGGCAACGTAAGAAAAATCAGTATTAAAGTTGCAAACGTTAACAGAAGTAACTTTTTAGGTTGCTTATAAATCACATTACTTTATGACAGATAGAATTAAGATGCCCTAATATAGAAATTAGACTTTCTTTCTTTTGAAGCCTTTGTGGGTGTAGCAGTTTTGTTTTGAAGTTGCCAAGTGATTTCTCCACTGAACCAAATGAGGAGATGGGATGATTGCCATTTCAGAGATTCTCCCTGTAAAAAGTAAGACTTCAGCAGGAAATTATTTCTTCTTTAGACCGTCTGCAAACCAACTCCGTCTCTGAAAACACAGGCCAGGAAGCCACTGCCAGCTCAGCGGCCAGAGCCCCGTGAGCCCCACGTGCCCGGAGATGCCACTCACCCTGGGTCCCCACCAGGACCAGCGGGACCTCGCTCGTGTTCCGGTAGCTGGCCATGCGGCTGTAGTAGTGGTAGACGGTCTGGAAACTGATCTCGTCCTCCAAGCTGAAGACAAATATGACGGCGTCCACCCACATGGCAAACTGGGGAGAAAGAGGGCAGGTGAGCAGGAGCAAGGAGCGAGGAGACAGAGGGAAGGAGCAGTTACAGGCCACCTTCGTGAGCACAGGCAGGGGCGCCACGCGTGGTGTCCAGCTTCTACCGAAACCCGCTTCTGAAGCATCGCGAACACCCTTGTCGTCCTTGGAACAACACACCTGGGACGGGGCCTGCACCTGCTTCCCACCCAGGCCACCGTGTCTCCCAAGTCAAACCAGACCTTCTTCCCCACAGGAATGTCCACCCCCGTCCCAACTCAGCCGATGGAAAGCACCCAGCACGCACAGAGCTGACCCGGGGATCGATAGGCAGGGTGACCCCGCAGCTTCCTGCTGCACCCTAAACTGCCTGCAGAGTCCCCCCCCAGGAAGCCACGCTGGGACCCTGAGACGGGGCTCCTCCTCTGGGGCACACAGCTCAGAAGTCCTCCACGCCAGGGCCAACGACTCTGTCAACAGAAGAGGTCTTCGTATTGTCAAGATCTGCCACAGGTGAATTACAGCACCCTTCATGGGAATTACAACCCACTGCCAGAGACATTTGGAGAAGGCGATGGCACCCCATTCCAGCACTCTTGCCTGGCAAATCCCATGGACAGAGGAGCCTGGTGGGCTGCAGTCCACGGGGTCGAGAAGAGTCGGACACGACTGAGCCACTTCCCTTTCACTTTTCACTTTCATGCATTGGAGAAGGAAATGGCACCCCACTCCAGTGTTCTTGCCTGGAGAATCCCAGGGACGGGGGAGCCTAGTGGGCTGCCGTCTGTGGGGTCGCACAGAGTCAAGACACGACTGAAGCGACTCAGCAGCTTCAGCCAGAGACATTAACCAAACCAGTGAACAAAATGAGCCAAAAGGAGGCAGGAAAAACGGCGGCCCGGCTTTTATCATTTTATTCTTGTTTTACCTGCATCCAGCTGAACTCACATCAGACCCTCTTTCTGGCAAATCAGCCAGAGGAACACGTTGGCTCATGTGATATCCACAGTCACCTTGTAAAGTTGGAGACAAGTGAGCAAAGCACCCCGGGACTCAGAGCTCCCCGGGGTCACACACATGGCACCAGGCACCCTCCTCTTGAATGAAAGACCCAAGTGAAAATGCGGGGGAAAAAATCCCACGTGCTTTCTCTAAAAGAAGCTGCAGCTCCGACACAGGCCCTGACGGTCAAGGCATCAACCCTAGTACATTTGGGGCCGTTTCCGTTGGTTAAGCTGGCGTGCTAAGTCGCTTCAGTCGTGTTCTACTCTTTGCAACCCTATGGACTGCAGCCCTCGCGGCTCCTCTGTCCCTGGGATTCTCCAAGCAAGAACACTGGAGTGGGTTGCCATCCCCTCTTCCAGGGGATCTTCCTGATCCAGGGATCAAACTGGCATCTCTGACACCTCCTGCATTGGCAGGCGGGTTCTTTACCCCTAGCGCCACCTGGGAAGCCTAAGTTCGGACTTCTACATAGAAATGAGAAGGGTATTCCGTTACCCGTGGAGATTTTATGTGACAGGACAAAATTAAACCTGAAGTTCAGATGATAACGACTAAACGGTAACAATAGCGATCACGGCTGCTGAAACCTTCAGGGTAGGGTGGTGCGCTGAGCCCCCAGTTCCTCAAGCCAGAGTTCCGTCTCCAGGGTGGACCTGGAACCCTTGGGGACAGGTCTCATCACTAACCCTGGTCCAGGGCGGCCAGCTCGCTGGTCTACCACTGGAGTCAGGGAAAAAAGCACCGTGTCTGTGCCTCTCTGACCCACCGGTGTCCATCCCTGGGCAGCAACCTTGGACAGCAGCAGCCCTGAAGCCTCTTAGCCAGCTCCGACATGCATTTCTGCACATCTCTCAACTTTCTTCTTAGACTCTTAACGGTCGGAGCCGAGGTGTGCTCTCTGAGTGTGAAATTGCCCCTGCACACTCCGAGACGTGTATGAGCTGGAAAGGCGGAAAATCACCCCAGGTGACTCCCACACTTTACCTACTTCATTCACCTGTTCCCAGCCGCCGCTGGGGGAGCCCTCGTGACAGCAGGACAGACGCCCCATGGGTGAAGGGCAACTAAGCTTCACTGCGATCACAAACCTTCTGACACTGTCAGATGGCAAGCCTGCCCTGCTCGGAGTAACCGGCATGCACTGGCCAGGAGCTCTCGCAGCTTCCTTACCTGTTTTTCCCATGTTTAACCTGTCTTTAATGTTTCCTTATTACTATCGTTGACTATGCTGTTTCATCAAAGCTAAAGAAATCTTTCCCATACTTTCACATCTTTGCTATCCGAACATACTTTAAGGACTGCTTTCTTTCATGAGTTGACAGTATTTTTCTTTTAAATACTGGCATAGCTTATAATCAGTGACACTATAGACTCACTGCTACTGCTGCTGCTGCTAAGTCACTTCAGTCGTGTCCGACTCTGTGTGACCCCATAGACGGCAGCCCACCAGGCTCCCCAATCCCTGGGATTCTCCAGGCAAGAATACTGGAGTGGGTTGCCATTTCCGTCTCCAATGCATGAAAGAGAAAAGTGAAAGTGAAGTCGCTCAGTCTGTCCGACTGTTAGCGACCCCATGGACTGCAGCCCACCAGGCTACTCCGTCCATTGGATTTTCCAGGCAAGAGTACTGGGGTGGGGTGCCATTGCCTTCCCCCATAGACTCACTGGAACCTGGTAACTCCACACCATATTTCTGTAGAGCCACACACCTCTAGAACTCTTAACTCTTTTAACAACTCTTTAATAACCCCCACATTCAACATCATTCATTTAAATCACTAAATCTAAGTGCACTTTCACAAACAGGTAAGTTCAAGAAAGCACATCAGGGATATTTTTAATATTAAGTTTGCATTAATCAGTCTTGACTATTACTAGCCCTTACCTCCTTTAAAGTGCTTAGCTGGTATATTATTATAGAAATAAAGCCATAAACTAGGGAGTGAGTAAACCAAAGAAAGAAAATTTTCACACTCAGCCTGGTTTTTTTCCTCCACAATGCCCATTTTTCAAGGAACTCTCAAAGAAGTCAGACCATGCTGCAGCTTCTGGTTTTCAGTGGAGAATGACCTGGGCTGTGAAGCCTGGTGGGCATCCTGGTGGTGGTGTTCAGATTTCCAATTCCACCCAGCTTTCTAAGTGACTGCACTGCTCCAGAGGAAATGGCAACCCACTCCAGTATTCTCTCCTGCAGAGTCCCTTGGACAGAGGAGCTTGGCGGGCTACTGTCCATGGGGGTCACAAAGGGTCAGACATGACTGTAGTGACTTAGCATGCTCTCGAGATGAAACATTTATAAGAAAAGGGTGGGAAGCTATAGAAACTTCCAGATGCCAATACCACTGAGTTGACAAATCAGTGCAAAATCTTCTCTTCCTTCCTTTTTAGAAACACAAAGGGAAAATCAGACACACAGACCAAACTGCCCCTCCAGGTTTCAGTCTGAAGGAAAAACAGAATTAGCCTCTCCCCAAAACTAGACAGCATATTAAAGCGCAGAGACGTTACTTTGCCAACAAAGGTCCGTCTAGTCAAGGCTATGGTTTTTCCAGTGGTCATGTATGGATGTTAGAATTGGACTATAAAGAAAGTTGAGCGTCGAGGAATTGATGCTTTCAAACTGTGGTGTTGGAGAAGACTCTTGAGAGTCCCTTAGGCTGCAAGGAGATCCAACCAGTCCATTCTGAAGGAGATCAGTCCTGACTATTCATTTGAAGGACTGATGTTGAAGCTGAAACTCCAATACTTTGGCCAACTGATATGAAGAACTGACTCACTGGAAAAGATCCAGATGCTGGGAGGGATTGGGGGCAGGAGGAGAAGGGGACAACAGAGGATAAGATGGTTGGATGGCATCACCAACTCAACGGACATGAGTCTGAGTAAACTCCAGGAGTTGGTGATGGACAGGGAGGCCTGGCGTGCTGCGGTCCATGGGGTCGCAGAGTCGGACACGGCTGAGCTCCTGAACTGAAAAACCTCAGTCACAGGAAACATTTTCAGGGGCCGCTCTCTCACCTCTTCTGTGCACACCTGTGGAGTCAGAACCTCAAGGAGGAGCGAGAGGTGCTCGCGGGTCCCCAGTGTGGGTGCTGTACTCACCTGGGCCTCCGGGGGGCCACCTTCATCTCGGATCAGCAGCAGATAGCTTTGTCCGTCGACGACAATCTCTTTCTTGAACCTGCCACCTGCCACACACACACACACAAAACACCTTGTTACACGGGAAAGACAGAGCGTGGGGAGGGCGAACAGACGTGGGCTTCGCTTGTGGAAAAATACGCCCTAGACTGCGGCCCTGGAGGCAGCCCTGAGTGTTTAGGAGTAGCTGCAGATCTGTCTCCAGCAACCACTGGGCTTTGGAAGGACTACTGCCACTCCAGATTCCAATAGTCGTCTTTAAGAACCCATGATCGTTTGGAGTTAGGACACACAGCCTCCGCGCAAGGCCAGGATGGCTCGGGACTCAGGAGGGCGGAGCGCTCGTGCGGGCTTTGTGTGCCGATTCGGGATGTCTCTCGCTCCCTGGGAACCCGGCTGATCCAGAGTCCAGAAACGGAGAGCATCGAAATTCGTCATTCTCTCCTTGGGTTCAGGAAACCGAAACGGAATTTTCATGTGCTGTGGAAAGGGTGGGGGCCTGGTCTCGACCGCGTGGACAAATCCCAGGGCTGAGAACCTCTGTATTCTCCTCAAGGGAAACCCAGTTCTTGAAGGGGAGACACACAACAGCATGGGGATGGCGTTTCCGTGTTCACAGGGCACAGGGAGGGGCTGCTACCACACACGGGTTAGACAGAAGCTACGGGACGACACCTGCGCGAGACACAGCGGGGCAGCTGGCGACAGACAGCGTTAGAGACCGCGCCGGGTCACGGGCACCCGCGGCGGGCGGCAGGGCTGACCCTTCCCGCCCGGGGGCCCACCGCCGCCTCCAGCGCCCCCGCGGCGTCCCGGGTCGGACTGCCAGCCTTCCGCCTCCAGCGCCCCCGCGGCGTCCCGGGTGGACTGCCACCCTTCCGCCTCCAGCGCCCCCGCGGCGTCCCGGGTGGACTGCCACCCTTCCGCCTCCAGCGCCCCCGCGGCGTCCCGGGTGGACTGCCACCCTTCCGCCTCCAGCGCCCCCGCGGCGTCCCGGGTCGACTGCCACCCTTCCGCCTCCAGCGCCCCCGCGGCGTCCCGGGTGGACTGCCAGCCTTCCGCCTCCAGCGCCCCCGCGGCGTCCCGGGTGGACTGCCAGCCTTCCGCCTCCAGCGCCCCCGCGGCGTCCCGGGTGGACTGCCACCCTTCCGCCTCCAGCGCCCCCGCGGCGTCCCGGGTGGACTGCCACCCTTCCGCCTCCAGCGCCCCCGCGGCGTCCCGGGTGGACTGCCACCCTTCCGCCTCCAGCGCCCCCGCGGCGTCCCGGGTGGACTGCCACCCTTCCGCCTCCAGCGCCCCCGCGGCGTCCCGGGTGGACTGCCACCCTTCCGCCTCCAGCGCCCCCGCGGCGTCCCGGGTGGACTGCCACCCTTCCGCCTCCAGCGCCCCCGCGGCGTCCCGGGTGGACTGCCACCCTTCCGCCTCCAGCGCCCCCGCGGCGTCCCGGGTGGACTGCCACCCTTCCGCCTCCAGCGCCCCCGCGGCGTCCCGGGTGGACTGCCACCCTTCCGCCTCCAGCGCCCCCGCGGCGTCCCGGGTGGACTGCCACCCTTCCGCCTCCAGCGCCCCCGCGGCGTCCCGGGTGGACTGCCACCCTTCCGCCTCCAGCGCCCCCGCGGCGTCCCGGGTGGACTGCCACCCTTCCGCCTCCAGCGCCCCCGCGGCGTCCCGGGTGGACTGCCACCCTTCCGCCTCCAGCGCCCCCGCGGCGTCCCGGGTGGACTGCCACCCTTCCGCCTCCAGCGCCCCCGCGGCGTCCCGGGTGGACTGCCACCCTTCCGCCTCCAGCGCCCCCGCGGCGTCCCGGGTGGACTGCCACCCTTCCGCCTCCAGCGCCCCCGCGGCGTCCCGGGTGGACTGCCACCCTTCCGCCTCCAGCGCCCCCGCGGCGTCCCGGGTGGACTGCCACCCTTCCGCCTCCAGCGCCCCCGCGGCGTCCCGGGTGGACTGCCACCCTTCCGCCTCCAGCGCCCCCGCGGCGTCCCGGGTGGACTGCCACCCTTCCGCCTCCAGCGCCCCCGCGGCGTCCCGGGTCGACTGCCACCCTTCCGCCTCCAGCGCCCCCGCGGCGTCCCGGGTGGACTGCCAGCCTTCCGCCTCCAGCGCCCCCGCGGCGTCCCGGGTGGACTGCCACCCTTCCGCCTCCAGCGCCCCCGCGGCGTCCCGGGTGGACTGCCACCCTTCCGCCTCCAGCGCCCCCGCGGCGTCCCGGGTGGACTGCCACCCTTCCGCCTCCAGCGCCCCCGCGGCGTCCCGGGTCGGACTGCCAGCCTTCCGCCTCCAGCGCCCCCGCGGCGTCCCGGGTCGGACTGCCAGCCTTCCGCCTCCAGCGCCCCCGCGGCGTCCCGGGTCGACTGCCACCCTTCCGCCTCCAGCGCCCCCGCGGCGTCCCGGGTCGGACTGCCAGCCTTCCGCCTCCAGCGCCCCCGCGGCGTCCCGGGTCGGACTGCCACCCTTTCCCCTGGACAGCGGGAAACACGCCCACCGCTGGGCTCCTCTGCCACCTCCAGAGTCAGACCACCTCTCCACCGTCTGCGCTCTGCGCCCACCCCTTCCCCAGGCTTGGGAATTCGCGGTCTCAAAGAGAGGAACCCGTCTCATTTCAACTCCCCCGGCACAGGGGCCTTCCAGAAACACCAGCGAACTGACAACCCCGCGCAACTGGACGCCCCCCGAGAACCACGCTGCCAGAACACCTCCGGCCCCAGAGGCTGTGGGCCGGGCCCCTTGCTAGCCTGAGTCCCATCTGGCTTGGCGCCACAGTGACCCCTGGACCATGCCGGCCTTCCCTCCCGGAGTTCCGCGGTTTGAGCCACCCCAAAGAAGGGTCGGGGGCCTGCAGGGGGGCTGCGGCCCCGTGAGGCTGGGGTGGAAGGCTGGGTGGGAGGCCACAGGGCTAAGTCAGCACGCACGCACGCACGGCCACTGCCACTCGGGCCCCCCTGTAACGGGCAAGACGCGCTTGCTTACACGGCAAAACTCAAACACCAAAGAAAGCCTTCCAGCATTACGACGGATAAACTCTCATTTTGGTCCCCCTCACTGTTGATACGGGGGGGAAAAGATGGAGAAACTCCATGGAGAAGCGCGGGAAGGACACAGAGGCGATGGTGCTGGGATAGCGCATGCGCGCTAGGCCACAGAGGGCTGCGCGTGCGCTTCCGGCTGTGGGTGGACCCACAGAGGGGTCCCTGCGCCCCAGCAGCTCGGCAAAAGGCTGGCGCCGTGAGCCCTGCCGGCCTAGCACACGCGGAGGCCGGCCCCTGCCTGCTGAACAGTTTCCACCTCCACGAAGCCGCCCAGCTGCCTCGGGCATGCTGGGCTCAGGTGGCCAATTCCTCACCGATCTGCGTGGTCTCCAGGGCAGGAGGGGGAGTTCCCGCAGGACCAGCACCCCTCTGCCGCCAGCCGCCGCCCCCACCTCCCTGGGGAGCTGGCACCCGGTGGGCGTCACCACTCGGCTCCCCAGGAGTGACGCCCGCTGTTGGCCCTGCCCCTCCCCTGGGTGTCTGCGTCCTCTGTCTCACAGGGTAAGCGCTTGATGGATTTCACGTCTACTGCCGTTCACCTTCTTTGGTGTGTTTTTATAGTCACGTTTACAAGTTATGTGTTCCAGTGATTAGATCACAATATTAACGTTAGGAAAGGTTTGCTCAGAGTTCTTTCTGCTCCTCTGTTCCTCTGCTGTGTAACCACAAGCAAAGGCCTCTGAATCTAACTTGCATCAGCTCTAAAAGGGCAGGTGATTGTCTTCTGCATCCCTAAGGGCACTTGCCATTCTAAAAATCACTATATATTATTCCCCTCTAAAATATGTAGTTAGTATGTCTCTTCAATGGAGAAGGCAATGGCACCCCACTCCAGTACTGTTGCCTGGAAAATCCCATGGATGGAGGAGCCTGGTGGGCTGCAGTCCATGGGGTCGCCAAGAGTCAGACACCACTGAGTGACTTCACTTTCACTTTTCACTTTCATGCACTAGAGAAGGAAATGGCAACCCACTCCAGTGTTCTTGCCTGGAGAATCCCAGGTATGGGGGAGCCTGGTGGACTGCCATCTCTGGGGTCACAGAGAGTCAGACACAACTGAAGCGACTTAGCAACAGCAGCAGCAGCGTGTCTCTTCAGTATTTTACAATTGCAAATATCAGACACTTGCAGTGGACTTGGGTGTGTTTTCTGGTGTTGTATGTACATCAGGAAACAAATGAAACACTCAAATGCATTTGCCATGAACCCAAAGGTTTGATAACTAGATAAAAATCAGCCAGGTGTTTAAGCACCCAGATTGCGAGAAAGAATATGATTTAAAAGGTCATATGTACACAATAAACTCCTACTGCTGGTAGGCTGTCAGGCTCAATGGGAACACAGACCATTGAGTACTGGAGAAACACACCCCAGCGGGTAAATAAAAGAAGACTTTAAAAGCCGTTTTCTATAGTTTACTTTAGAGACACAAAGGGAAAAGGCCTTGGGATGAAGGTGTGGGCGGCAGCAAGCTGGTCTACATCCATCAGGGGCCACTGCCCTTGTTTTGTGAAATTCAAACCCACCATCTGATCCTAGTCATTGGATCTTTTCCTACTGCAGTATTAGAGCACACCACCAAATTCTACGTCCACTTTCATTTTTAATGTAGATTTATAAATGTCTGTTTTCTAATCCGATTTCCAATAAAGTCATCCCTCGGAATCCACAGGGGGCTGCTTCCAAAATCCCCTACATAAAACGGTGAAGAATTTTCACATTGCCTGCGTACATCCTCTTGTATACTTTAAGTCATCTGCAGATTACTTATAACATGTAATACAGTGTAAATGCCATGTAAAGAGCTTTAAGTACAACATAAATGCTATGTAAATAGTTGCCAGCATGAAACGAATTCAAGTTTTGCTTTTTGAAAGTGAAAAGTGAAAGTGAAAGTTAAGTCGCTCAGTCGTGCCCGACTCTTTGCGACCCTGAGGACTGTAGCCCACCAGGCTCCTCCATCCATGGATTCTCCAGGCAAGAATACTAGAGTGGGTTGCCATTTCCTTCTCCACCAGGCTCCTCCATCCATTGCTTTTTGAAAACTTCCTGTAATTCCCCGCCCAACCCCCCATTTCCGATCCATGGCTGACTGAATCTGTGGATACAGAACTGTCTACACAGAGAGACAGCTGTATCTCCCTGCAGGTCTGTCTGACCAGACTTTGCAACCATGGCCCCACCCTATAAACCTGTTACATGAATAACTGTCAACCTTCTCTGACTGCCAAATACTATTACATGACACTAAATCACCCAAGGGATCATTTTTATAGAGTGTGCCCAAACCTGACCCCCGGATTGGGAGCCATCAACATGCTCACCCACCTGTGCGGGGCCCGTGCATGGCTGTTTAACCCACCGAGCCCAAGGGGGAAGCAGAGCTCTCTGTACCTGTGCTGACAACTCCCTGAGAAGAGAGAACAGAGAGCACTCCTGATGGAGTCCTTCCAAAGATGGCTTGTGATCCGCAGAGGCAGACAGCACCATGTTAAAGCAGGTACACATGGGTGAGCAGAGTCCGGTTCATCTCTGGGCTTTGGTTTTCTTGAGTCTCGCTGAACAGCAAGATCGCTTACATCTCATGTGTACACAGAAAGGGGACATTCTTCCTGCCTAAATTCAACCCGTGCCTGTGTGTACTCAGTCGCTCAGCTGTGTCCGACTCTTTTGCAACCCCATGGACTGGAAGCCCGCCAGGCACCTCTGTCTATGGGATTCTCAGGACAAGAATACTGGAGTGGGTTGACCGTTTCCTCCTCCAGGGGAATCTCCCCAACCCAGGGATCTAACCTGCATCTCCTGCATTGGCAGGTGGATAATTTACCATTGAGCCACTTGGGAAGCCCCACGTGCAATTTTTAAAATTTCAGGTTCATTCAAAGGTCAGTTTTCAGTTTCCACCCAGAAAACTGTCCTGGGAGCCTCTGATGCCCTAGAGCTGGGTCAAGGTAAAAGGTGGACCTGAGTGTACCAAACAGAAGCTGATGTGGCTGTGTTACGAAAAGCTCATTGGAGAGAAAAGATCAGCTGTTTTTTTTTTTTGTTTTGTTTTGTTTTTAAATATCTTGAAAAAAAGAGTTAAAGGAGTCCCTTACAGTCCACTGGGCTGTGCTTAGTTATCAGTCGTGTCTGACTCTCTGTGACCTTTTGGGAGTCTCTGGAGCCCACAAGGCTCCTCTGTCCATGGGATTTTCCAGGCAAGAATTCTGGCGTGTGTTGCCATCTCCTTCTCCGGGGTATAATCCACTGGTGACCAATTTCTCTCAAGGTTTCAAAGTTACTCTTGCGTCCTGGTCTCATGCCGGGGGAACCAGTTTTGAATCTGGGATGCTGGTGTAGGTCAAAACAGTTGAGTTCCCTCTACTTTTTAAACTCGAGCTAGGCAGGATGGATCTACAATGGAATCTTGTTAAATATGAGAGCTGTCTGCATCAAGAGAGGTATAACCATCTCACCTGGGTTGGCATTTCTGCTTTAAAAAGGGAAAAAAGAAAACCAAATTTTCCTATTACCAAAAAAATGTTTTGTTGGCAGTAAACACTTCAACAGATGTTTGACATTTCTATGCTTTTGGCTAACTGGACTAAAAACTATTAACATATCATTAACAGGTCTCCAAGCAACAGCAAGCCTTATACTTTATAGTTTACAAAGCACTTCTCTTCCCACTGCATCTCATCCTCCTCACAGCAAATACCACCAGAATATCCACATCTAACTGGGTGGAAAAGAAGTTCAGATGCTGATCAATCTGCCCCTCTGCCCCCCAGAAAGGAGGGGCAGAGACCCAAACCCATGCATGCTGCCTGGTTCTCACATCTTCTCTCTTCTGTGTGGACTTCTGCTGAGACAGTTCATGGCACACAGTGTCCGCAAAGGAGCCCAGAAGCCTTCGTGTAATTCCCTACACCCACAGGGCAACACCAAGAATGTGGGTGGTGGCGTGTGTCATTTTCTCATCCCACTCACCACCAGAGAAGGGAGCTGTCTTCAGCTGCAAATGACAGTCATCCCCGTGCCTGCTTGCTAAGTCACTTAGTGACTCCTCTGTCCTTGGGGATTCTCCAGGCAAGAACACTGGTGTGGGTTGCCATGCCTTCCTCCAGGGGATCTTTGCAACCTAGGGATGGAACCTTCATCTCTTATGTCTCTTTAGCATTAACACCACCTGGGAACCCTGAGGAGACTTAGTGCTTAGGAGACTAAAAAGGAACAGACCTGCCCAACACTTTTTGTGATGGGGAAAACACCTTTGTATTTCGTTACAAGTTCATCATGAAAGGGATATTGCCTGTAAGATTAAATGACACAACTGCCCATCTCTGGGAACCCTGCCTCCCAGGTAATGAGCATTAAGCAAAAATACTTGGGTGTAGCTCACAGGAAACATCCTGACCAGCCCCACCTGTGAATAATTGCTGACAGGAAGAAATTAACACAGCCCCCTGCAGAGGCTGATCGTTGATGTTCAGCTGCTAAGTCCTGGCCTCCAGTCCTGACCCTTCTTGGGGCCCCAGCTCAGGAGCACCTGATTTTCCCAGGGGGACGGTTTCAAGATTCTTGTCGTTTCTGACATCTGCCCTAAACGTTCTTCTTACTTAGCCTAGCAATACAATAGAATATCTGCGAAGGGGGTCGTCTCATAATTATTTAGGACTGGTGAGATGAGAGGAATACACTGGAGACAACAAATGAGTCTTTTCATTTCTCCCTAGGAGAACATAAAAAAATTAATCATGTGCCAAAAATTTCTTAAAATGAATTTTGCTCTTTGGTAAAAATACTGAAGCCTGATGCCTGTCGCTGAGGTTTTGGAGAAGTTTTGTGTCGTGATATTTAAATGAATTTTGGATCATATATTTTCCCCGGGAAAGAAGTTTTATTGGTAACATATTCAATTACAAAATTTAACCAAATCAGACTTCCTCTGCCAATTAAAAAAACAAACTTATTGTTTTTTAAAAAGGAGGGCGACTATAAAAATGTACTAAGAGTAAGGATCCAATTAATCCGTGGTGATTGGTAAGTTAGTTCACATGTGAAAGGCTCGCAGTTTTGACTTGAGGTGAAGTGGGATTTAACACAAAGGTTACGGTCTTCAACAACTTCATTCCATCCAGGCCTGTGTACAACAGAGATGAAAGATCAGGAAAGAAGTCAAAGTTCCAGGGTAAGAGGAAAGATTCAAATTTTGCTGTAACAGGATTTCCCTTTCTTCCATTTCCAATAAAAGAGGCGGGGGAGGGGAGGTAGTTAAAAACCAGAAAACAAGATTCACCATCCACCAAGAAAAGATGCAAAGCGTCACATAAGCAACCTTGAAATCACTGGCCCTAAGAATAAAAAGGAGCAGGGCGGGGGAAGGGGGAGAAGAAAAAGGAGGGGACTTCCCTGGTGGTCCAGTGGCTAAGAATCCGCCTGCCAATGAGGGAGACACGGGTTCGATCCCTGGTCCCAGAAGATCCTGCTTGCCGCAGAGCAACTAAGCTGTGGAGCTGCAAATACTGAAGCTGGCTCACTCAAGAGCCGGTGCTCTGCAACGAGAAGCCCGCACACCACAACTGGAGAGCCGCCCCCGGCCGCCGCAGCCGGAGAGAGCCCCCCTGCAGTAAAGAAGCGCCCGGCACAGCCAAATAAATCAAGCAGGACCGCAGAGCCGCGTGGGGAGGGGCTCCTGGGAGCGGGGGGGGAGGGATGCGATGGCGGGTGGGGGCAGAGGGTCTTCCTGTCCCGGCCCCTGACCGTGAGGAGGCTCCAAGATGAGCAGCCGCCGAGGCTCTCTGGAGGCAAAGTGCCTGCAACACGCAGACTGCACGGAGGGGCCCCGGGGGCCAGCACACACACCCTCCCACCTCCCATGGGGGCGGGTGCCCAGCAGGTTCCTGGAGAGCAGTGGCCTGCCTGTAACAGCAGCCCACCCTGGTCTGGAGGGGACGCCCTCAGAGGACAAAGGGCTCATGTTATACTGAGGCTCTCGGGAGGGGACACCCAGCCTCAGCCCCGCGTCCAGCACTTCCCAGCAGGGGGTGGGTATCAGAGGCCCAAGGACATGGGAGCAAGCACAGTGGGGCATCCCTCTGGTCCAGAGAGGTCTCCTCTAGCCGGTGTCCTGTTTCCCCAGGAAACCTGGTGGTGGCGGGGGTCTTCCCAGACCTCACCCAGGACACGTGGCTCGCCACAAAGCCCTCTGGTGGCCCCAGCCAGCGCGAACGGCCTGACGAGTGCATGCATCCTCGCACTGGACTGCCGTCAGGACCGTGCCGATCTCAGGAAAAGGGGGGAAAAAGCTATGGAAACGGTAAAGATATAATGTGAAGATACGGCAGGAGGAAAAAAAGCAGGGGATTGTGGGAGTTTCCTGGTGGCCTGCTGCTGCTGCTGCTAAGTCACTTCAGTCGTGTCCGACTCTATGTGACCCCATAGATGGCAGCCCACCAGGCTCCCCCATCCCTGGGATTCTCCAGGCAAGAATACTGGAGTGGGTTGCCATTTCCTTCTCCAATGCATCAAAGAGAAAAGTGAAAGTGAAGTCGCTCAGTCTGTCCAACTGTTAGCGACCCCATGGACTGCAGCCCACCAGGCTACTCCGTCCATTGGATTTTCCAGGCAAGAGTACTGGGGTGGGGTGCCACTGCCTTCCCCGCCTGGTGGGCTAGTGGTTAGGATTGTGGGCTTTCAACACTGTGGCCAGGGTACAATCCTTGCTCAGGGAACCAAGATCCTGCAAGCTGCTTGGCATGGCCAAAAAAAAAAAAAAAAGGTCAGCGGGGAAGAATTGCAAAAGAGCCTGCAAAACTCAAAGGGCAGATGGAAGAGAAAACTCAAAAAGCAGAAGGAAATCCCTTCCAGTCACTTCCCTCCCTGATGCCACTTATTAACAGGCACCTAACGAGACGAGAGCGCCAGGAGAAGAATCTGAAACAGCGTCAGAAAAGCTGGAAGCCTCTAGAACAGAGGACCAAATCGGCATTTTGGAACAAATGAATAAAATGTGGAAAAGTAAGGGAGAGAAGAAAACACCGCTCCAAGCTGAAATTCTGACCAGGAGGAACGGCAGGAAATAAACTCCGTCAAGGAGACGAAAAGACAGAAGTTAACTGACAGTAAGACAAACGAAACTAAGGAAAGGAGAAATGCCGCCTCTGACAACAAATGCCCAACTAGAGAACTCGGGTGAAGTATGGAGGAACTGTCCTGAAACGTAGGAAGAGATGAACCTGCAGATCAAAAGAGCACGCGGTCTTCCAGGAGAAAATGACAGACTCTCTAAGGATGGAGCCTCGGAGGCCCCGCTGAAGAGCTGTCATGCCAGTCAAGACTCTTATCCTGCAGCGGGGTTCAAGGTGCACCCCCAGGAACATTCTCCAGAGCCTCTGTAGGGGGTTGGAAAGTGGCCAACGTAGTATTTTTTAAGAGATGTACAACTGGTTCTGAAACTGTGACAGTAACAACCAACTTGCACTGGCAAGCGTGTTACACTCTAAGCCACAGACCAAGATACTGGCTCTGGCTGCATCAGGTAACCTCTCTGCAAAGGCAGAGCCCGCTGCTGGGGTGTTGGGAAGGTTGCACCATCACCCCGGCCTTCTAAAGACCAGCAACCTGCTTTGGGACATGTCCCACCTTCTTGGGAAGGACAAGCCGGGTACATGTGCGGTGACAGTGTTTTGTGTGATGCACGTCAGGTAAGCAACAACGATCAGTTAACCGCTGACTCCTGGGGATGTCACCGTGCATTTAGTGAGCTCCATGGTCCATGGGAACCTGCCTGAACACCTCCAGGGAATGAGTGGCTGATTTTTATTAATTCAACCTGGAATTTCAAGAACCTCACTGTTTCTACTGCTTCAACACCTCTGGATCTACTTCACGGAAGAGTAACCTTGAAATGGCAGCTGAAGTGAATATATGTTTAAAGGCTCTCTTGTGTACTTCAGGTTTTCCTGACATCAAGTAAATACAAGCACAAATTAACTGGATGAAAAGGCAGATGTAAAATGGAAACAGGAGACCCTAAAGCCCTATTTTGTGTTCATAAAAACAGCTTCATTGGCATCCCTGATAAGCAGGAGTCAGATTTATAAACTAGAACTTGTATGAGTTTTATTAATGGAACGGCACAAGGTATCAGAGGGCTACTGAAAGCATTCTGTAAAAATGGTACTGCTGCTCAAAAAGAAATCTGAAATTAATGTTTGAGGAAGTGGTTTGTTTCTCAATAGTCATACTGAACTTCCTTATATCTTAACTTCAAGAGCTTTGAGGAAAATGTAAATTGGCAGCTTAACACGTGAAATCCGCTAAGAGCTCTCCCCTCCAAATACCACCTTTTCAGACAACATGGAAGCCCCGGGCAGGTGTAGGCTGGCTGATCATCATCAACTAAGGACAGACCCAGTGCCACCTTCATTAAGTTTTAGTAGCTTTTCCTCTGTGGTAAAAAAAAAAAAAGGTGGGGGCCTTTCCTGCTGGCTCAATGGTAAAGAATCCGCCTGCCAACGCAGAAGACTCGGGTTCCATCCC
Organism: Oreotragus oreotragus; assembly: GCA_006410675.1. Taxonomy (NCBI): domain Eukaryota; kingdom Metazoa; phylum Chordata; class Mammalia; order Artiodactyla; family Bovidae; genus Oreotragus; species Oreotragus oreotragus. The sequence continues at coordinate 228,561 of SJYX01001268.1, forward strand.
TGGGTCAAGAAGACCCCGTGGAGGAGGGCATGGCAACCCACTCCAGTATTCTCGCCTGCAGAATTCCATGGGCAGAGGAGCCTGGCGGGCTACAGTCCATGGGGTTGCACAGTCAGCCAAACTAGCAATTAAACGATGACAAAACAACCACCCACAAAAGTACCCCACTAAAACTGCTGAAAGACAGCATGATCGCAACAAAACACATCTCTCTAATCACGGCTGCAGAATCTCGAATACTGCAGAGTAATCCACGCCCTGCAGCGTCACTAATCCCAGAAGGCAGGCAGGTCCCAGAGCCTGAAGCATCCTTTCTCGTGATGGTGTCCAAGCGCTCTAAGGTGGAAAGGAGACACTCGCTGCACAAACCTGGACCTTGCCGTCCTCAGCTCACGTGCTAGGTGCGACCCTGACGCCTGGGCCTTAGCCCGTTCCCTTGGGCTTGGAGCCCCCAGACCCACTCAGGCTACCCCGGCTCCACACCCTGGGACTCTCCTGCAAAACTGTTTTGGGAAGCTAGAACCCGCCCCCTATCCCTAAAGTCCATACACCATCATCCCTGGAACTGGGTGCTTCTCCCAGTAACTCAGCGGCTGCTCCAACAGACAGACAGCCTGCACGGCCCAAACCTCAGGAGACTTGGGATGATCAGGGGTCTCACTGAGCCCCCTGGATCTGGCAGCTGAGCCATCAAGCTCCGCTCTCAGGACAGACACACACTCCACTGTCCCAAGAGTGGAGGTTGACGGAGAAGGGCTACAGCCCACGGGGCCACGGAGTCGGACTGAGCAATTAACACACACACGGTGTGTTCCTAACCTTAGCCGGGGACTTCCACGTCAGCGAGTGATGCCGGGAACAGAGTGAACAGACTTTTTTTTTTTAATATATATTTTCTTGGCCACACTGCATGGTATGTGGGATCTTAGCTCCCCAACCAGGGATGGAACCCACACCCCTTGAACTGGAAGCGTGGAGTCAACCACTGGACCTTCAGGAAGTCCCCAGGATTTCTGACTGTCAAGGGCAGTAGGAGAAAAAGGAAAGGGATGAGGAGAGCGGGCTGGGTGGGGAATGGGAGGGGACTGGGCGCCAGGAACAGACACAGTCTGTGTCCCCCAGAACATACTGGGAACCCCCTGAGCAGAAGACGCAGGGGGGCGTCTGGCTTTGAATCAGCCCTCTGAAGGAGAAAACAGCCATTTCTCCAAAATGATGGGCACCTCCATATATTAATAGAATCTAATATTCAGGCACTCGTCGGAGCGATTGTGGGTTCAGCTCCAGACCACCACCATAAAATAACACAATAAAGTGAGTCACAAGAACCTGGAAGGTTCCCAGGGCATGTAAGTTACGTCCTTACTGTACCGTCATAGTCTTCTAAGCGTTCAACCGCATCATGTCTAAAAAAATCAACATACGTACCTTAATTTTAAACCTCTGCTAAAAAAAAAAGGCCAGCCAAATCACCTGAGCCTTCAGCCAGCCACAACCTTTTTGCTTGAAAAGAGTTTGAAATCCTGCAAGAACTATCAAAACGTGAGACACGAAGGAAACAAATGCTGCTGGGAAAAACAGCAACTCGCTCGACGCATGGTAGCTGCAGAACTTTTTTTTTTTTTTTTCTAAAGGGGGCATCTGAGAAGCGTCAATAAAACAAGGGATGGCTGGGTGACCAAAGAGAGAGGCTGTTGGCTGGACACCCAGTGCTCACCACTGGGGCTGTACGCGAACGTTCCAGCATCGACTCCTGTCTCTGAGATAGGCTGGTGGTAAATGGAATATATTTAGTGGTGCACATCTGTTTCCTTGGGCAAAAACGTACTTAGGGTTATTTATTTTTAGTGCCCTGCACATTTATTTTAAGCATCAAAAAGGATAAATTACACAAAGGACTGAGGCTGCAGGACAGAGAGCCCAGCTGCTCACCTAGTGGTTTTAAAAAACGAGGCCAGGCCCCGAGACGTGTCCGGGTCAGGCGCCTCAGCAAGGTGGGTGTGGGCGTGGCGTGGGCTGGCCTGCACCCACCAGCAGCTGACCAGACGGGCTCTCTGTACCTCAGACGTGACCACTCTAAACTAATGTTTCCTGGTAAAGAACTTATTAAAAAAGATTATTGTGTGTGTCACGTGAACTACATGTTTGAATACGTTTATTTAAAAATAAACAGAACCGTCTGTTCACACGGTCCTCTGCGTGCAACTCAGGTGTTTGTTTCGAGAAAACGAAAAGGGCTGGTGGCTGTGAGGTGGGATCCTGTGGAGAAACCCAGAGTCCTCTGCAGGTCACGCCTTGAAGTGTGGACACACCGCAGGGCAGGGGTCNAACCGTCTGTTCACACGGTCCTCTGCGTGCAACTCAGGTGTTTGTTTCGAGAAAACGAAAAGGGCTGGTGGCTGTGAGGTGGGATCCTGTGGAGAAACCCAGAGTCCTCTGCAGGTCACGCCTTGAAGTGTGGACACACCGCAGGGCAGGGGTCACAGACTGTCTCTGGGAGGGGCTGCCGGCCAGCCAATAATCCAGGCCTTGCGGGCAGCAGCCTTGTTTGCGTGGGCCGTTTATTCTCACAAGCCTTTAGAAATGCAACAATGACCCCCACCCAAGGTCTGGGGTCAGCGGCCTGGGGAGCAGCCGGCACCTCCCCCTCCAGGCTTGCTCTCCCAAGAGAGACTACTCCACAATGGTCCCACTCTTGCCTTAAAACTGGAGACAGGAATCCAGGGTTTGCACTTTGCAAAAGACTTTAAAACTTGAAAAAAGTGCATGACCTGTCACTCTGTATAAAAACAGCAAAAAGGATTAGTTTATTAAATTTTTCCTTTTCCTTCTAGGAATAGTTTAAACTACTGTGTGTCAAAAGCCTGTGTATATGTAACGTGGTTGTTTTGTAAATACACGTCTGTGCAGACTGCAAAAAAAGAGAAATGCACCCAGTCCTCGACTGCACAGGCTGGGGGTGACCACTGTGGGACAGCCGTCTGCCCTCGAGGTTCCTGCTGGGGACAAGGTCCTGAGCATTGGGAATGTCACCTCCCATTTCTGGAGGTGCTGGAACACTCTCAGGAACCGTCTTATTACCCTGGAAACAGTGTCAGGACTCAGCGGAGGGCGTCCGGCCGGTGTGTCAGGACGAACACGCTGGCGGGCAGGAGGGGCGTCAGCTCGGACAGACCCAACGACTGTTGTCTAACGTGCAGTTAAGTCACGCTCCATCTGGTAGGTCAGTCGGTAAAGAACCCACCTTTAATGCAGGAGACCAGGTTCGATCCCTGGGTCGGGAAGGTCCCCTGGAGAAGGAAATGGCAACCCGCTCTAGTCTCCTTGCCTGAAGACTCTCATGGACAAAGAAGCCTGGTGGGCTACAGGCTATGGGGTTGCACAAGTTGGACACGACTTAGCGACTAAACCACCACTTAAAGCTCAAAAAAGAAAAACAAAAAACCCATCTTGGGGCTTAACATTGCTCTAGAGAAAATGATCTGTCATTTCGACGGTAAAACTTTCAAGACCCCAGTCTCCTTTTTCCTATGAAGGAAGTGGTTCTGTCATCTGTGAAGTCAGGAGGTGTCTCAGGGAAGCAACAATCACGTCCCCCAGCACACGGGCTACTACTGGGGGGCTCTGGGGGTCAAATGACAGGACGGAGCGTGCGGGGACGCTTTCCGGGAGAAGCCGGCATGCACAGCTGCTCGGCTGCTCAGGTGTCAATGACCACCTGCAGCTACAGCCACTCGTCCTGAAGCCTCGCCTCCTCTCGGCAGCGCCCGCCCGACCGCAGGCGCCGTGCCCAGCTCTCAGCAGGCCCCCGGTTTCCCGCTGAATTAATTACAACAATACGGGACGCTGTGTTCAGGGTTCCAAACAACCGACTCAGAGACACATTTTGTCCTGCCAACTCTGTCCATGCCAAAAACATAATCTCCTTACTCTTAATTTTACAGCCTTTTGTTTTTCTTGTTAAAAATGAAGCAGAACCTACTTTCTCTTTATTTCTTTGAAGTGCTAGCAATAATTTTAGCATCCTTTGCCTGTTGTAAAGGCAACATTATCTGATCCTCAATATGGCTTACGTGCGAGGGGACAGTTATTTAGCACGCTGTTCACACAGATCAGGATGATGACAAGGGTCAATGATATGTCTCCGGTTAGAGACCGAGTTAGCATCTGCAATAATTAGAGAAGGTGGCTGAACTGACTGACTGCTGCTTTGCCTACTGAACCAACCTACCAGCAGGCTCTTCATAAGGTTTCAGATACTCCTCATTAAAAAGTTATCATGTACTTTTAATCACTTGGTTATAAGTAACATGGTAAAATTATGTGGAAACACTGAACTGGCTAGATTTCAAAACTCCTCAAATTTTATTAGCGTTTACAGATTTTGTTCATTGGAACATTAAGCAGCACCCAAGAACGCGTTCAGAAATAGGCCTAACATCTGCTGAGCAGTGGTAGCTGACAAATGTTTTTTTTTTTAAGTTTATTTGATTTGGAAAGGATTTTTGGAGCTGACAGTTTAAATGCATTTCATATGTCCCAGAAAATAAAGGCTGGTATTTACCACATGGCTTGTTTCTAAGAAACTAAGTAAACATTCATTCTAAACAGTTCATTTTTTAAAAAGTGATTTAAGATACACAGGCTCCTGAGAAGGCTTTTATTGCCCTGACGATACGTGCATCTGTCGGGGAACAATTCCAGGGGGTCCTCCAGGGACGCAGGGATTAACAGAGAGACGTCCAGCTCGAGGTGACCTGACCGCAGCAGACCCCTGTTTCCAGAGGAGGGGACCACGGCCAGCATGTGACATCCCAGCTAGGAACCAGCTAGGAACCGGCAGGGCACAGTGGCAAGCCCAGGGCCGGTCACCCTCGCGGGGCACCATCAGGCTGGACACACCAGGGAGGAGAAGGCGAAGATGGGGGGTGCTCCTCACCCCTCCTGGGGGCCCCTGGGGCACCGAGGCACCTGCAACCAGAGAAGCTCCTGACCTCCCCCGCAGCCCAGATGGCAACCCCACCACGGGGCAAGAACCCACCCATGGAACTCAGGCTCAACCCACACCACCGGGGATGTGGTCAGCTCACTACTTTTCTTTTCTGCCTTTATCTGTTTTCTCATTTGGCTGTGCCGGGTCTTGGTGGGCAGGAGGGGTCTTTGCTTGCAGTATGTGAACCCTCAGCTGTAGTACGTGGGGTCTAGCTGCCTGACTTGGAGGGGGGCGGTCCCCGCCCCCCAACGCGTTGGGAGCACGGAGTCCTAGGCACTGGACCACCAGGGAAGTCCCCAGCCCGCTTTAACTTCTCTTCTTTTCTCTCGTTTCCAGATGACCACAAATGTAGGTCCCAGGCGTCTCATACAGAGCTCTGCTGTCCTGAGCTGAGCTGCACTTCAAGCTGGTGGAATAACTTTGCTGGTCATGGGAGCCTGGTCAAGGAACAGGCTGTCTGGGGCAGGAGCAGAGGGTGGGTGGG
>SJYX01001269.1:0-10653 GCA_006410675.1 Oreotragus oreotragus
TGTGGGGTGGGAGGTGGGAGGGGGGTTCATGTTTGGGGGTTCATGTTTGGGAATTCATGTACACCCGTGGCAGACTGATTCATATCAATGTATGCCAAAACCAATACAGTACCGTAAAGTAAAATAAAGTAAAAATAAAAATTAAAAAAAATACACAGAAGAACTGTACTAAAAGGTCTTAATGACCTGCATAACCACAATGATGTGATCACTCACCTAAAGCCAGACATTCTGTAATATGAAGGCTAATGGGCCTTAGAAAGCCTTCCTATGAACAAAGCTAGTGGATATGATGGAATTCCAGTTGAGCTATTTCAAATCCTAAAAGATGATGCTGTGAAAGTGCTGCACTCAATATGCCAGCAAATTTGGAAAACTCAGCAATAGCCACAGGACTGGAAAAGGTCCATTTTCATTTAAATCCCAAAGAAGGGCAATGCCAAAGAATGTTCAAACTACCGCACAATTGCACTCATTTCACATGCTAGCAAAGTAATGCTCAAAATTCTTCAAGCTAGGCTTCAACAGTACATGAACCAAAAACTTCCAGATGTACAAACTGGATTTAGAAAAGGCAGAGAAACCAGAGATCAAATTGTCAACATCCACTGGATCACAGTAAAAGCAAGAGAATTCCAGAAAAATATCTACTTCTGCTTCATTGACTATGCTAAAGCCTTTGACTGTGTGGATCACAACAAACTGTGGAAAATTCTTAAAAAGATAGAGTATCAGACTACCTTACCTGCTTTCTGCAAAACCAATATGCAGGTCAAGGAGCAACTGTTAGAACCAGATATGAAACAATGAACTGGTTCAAAATAGGGAAAGGTGTACGTTAAGGCTGTATATTGTCATCCTGCTTATTTAACTTATACGCAGAGTACATCATGCAAAATGTCCAGCTGGATGAATCACAAGCTGGAATCAAGACTGCTGGGAGAAATATCAACAACCTCAGATATGCAGATGACACCAGTCTAATGGCAGAAAGTGAAGAGGAACTAAAGAGCCTTTTGAGAGTGAAAGATGAGAGTGAAAAAGCTGGCTTAAAGCTCAACATTAAAAAAAACTAAGATCATGGCATCTGATCTTATCACTTCATGGGAAATAGAACTGGAAAAAGTGGAAACAGTGACAGATTTTATTTTCTTGGGCTCCAATATCACTGCAGATGGTGACTGCAGCCATGAAATTAAAAGACAGTTGCTCCTTGGAAGAAAAGCTATGACAAACCTAGATAGCATATTAAAAAGCAGAGACATTACCAACAAAGGTCCATCTAGTCAAAGCTATTGTTTTCCCAGTAGTTACATACAGATGTGAAAGTTGGACCATACAGAAGGCTGAGCGCTGAAGAATTGATGCTTTCAAACTATGGTGCTGGAGAAGACTCTTGAGAGTCCCTTGGACTGCAAGGTGATCTAACCAGTCAATCCTAAAGGAAATCAGACCTGAATATTCATTGGAAAGACTGATGCTGAAGCTGAAGCTCCAATACTTTGGCCACCTGATGCAAAGAGCTGACTCATTAGAAAAGACCCCAATGCTGGGAAAGATTGGGGGCAAGAGGAGAAGGGGGTGACAGAGGATGAAATGGTTGAATGGCATCATCGACTCAAGGGATATGAGTTTGAGCAAACTCCGGGAGATAGTGAAGGACAGGGAAGCCTAACATGCTGCAAATGCTGCATGAGATTGCAAAGAATTGGAGATGACTTAACAACTGAACAACAATTCTACATAGGTTGGCTATGAGAAGCAAAACTAAAGATGTCCCAGGATATTATTAAGGATAGGGCAGTTGGTTGGTATTCCTTCAGGAAGAGTAGTTTGAAACATCATTCATATATGAGAAAATAAGTGCTTAAAAATATTCATGACCTCTGCTTAATGTTTAGCATGGTGTTAACTTTTGGAATATGGTTTTGACAAATGAACTACTTCTCTTCAGAAAAGACTATTTCTTAGCAATATCATATTCTTCAATATGGATTATTTTCAACATGATATATAAAATAAAGGACCTTTTAGTCACTTTTTATTCTCAACCAGTCTCCATTCTATAAATTTTGTTATCAAATTCTAAAACACTGAAAATAATTTAAAAAGTATACTATATGGGTTTTTGTCATTTCTTTGCTCAAGGATTTATTTTGCTATGGGTGATAACTTAAGTCTGTTTCCTAACACCTAGTTATTCTAACGTATCTTAGTACTGCCTGCCAATATCTTATGCAACTCTTAAAAGGCTGTATTGACACAACACTGAAACTTCTCGCTGAAAAGCCAAATTTTTAGGTTGTCTACAAGCTGGTTTGCCTGTAAGCCATGAAACAACAAGCTTAAGTAATTTTTTTTTTTTTCTGAGTGAAACTAACACATAGTGCTTCTATAATAATGAGCTGATTTGGAGAGAAACAAGTGAATTCAATCAAACCAGTTATTTTCACAACAGTTCCAAGTCAGTTAATTTCAAAAAAAACTAGGTCTTTGATTTACGGCACTCATGTGTGTACACAAAACCTGAAATGGCCATTTATTTAAGTAATGTACAGACATAGCTTGGGGCTTCCCCAGTGGCTCAGTGGTAAAGAATCTGCCTGCAGTTCAAAAGATGTGGGTTCAATCTCTGGGTTGGGAAGATCCCCTGGAGTAGGACATGGAAACACACTTCAGTATTTTTGCCTGAAAAATCCCATGGACAGAGGAGCCTGGTAGACTATAGTACTTGGGGCGCAAAGAGTCAGACATGACTGAAGCAACTGAGTAGCACAGAAATAGCTTACTGTGGTAACCTTTTATTTATTTATTTTGTTGATTAAAATAATTTATTTATAGCAAAACATTAGATTTTTGTTATATAAGGCAGAATTGATTCAATCTGTCTATTTTAAGGATCCAATTGGATCTTAAAAACCTTTAGTAATATATGAAAAAATTAGAAAGTAACTTAAACATAATTTGGTGAACACATATACCAAAAATTCCACCTATCTTTGTGTGTTGGTTCAAGCGATTTTGTGAGGCTCTGCATTTTTGTGGAGTGAGCCATGCATTCACAGGGCAGATTTGGGTTCTCAACAATAACCAATTCCTTAGATATATTAAAGAGAGTGAGTGAGAAGCCCAGACTCTAAGGCTGGACTATGGGTCTTTATTATCCTATATCCACCATTCCTCTGTCTACTCTACTTAAACAAAGAATAATGTTTTATATAAAATGCATTCAGAATTAAATGAAGTAAAATATTGAAAAGGCTGAAAACATTACCAGTTACAGATGAATAATCATACATATCATCAAAGCATTAATATCTAGTGTAAATATTGTGCATATTCTAAGAGAAGGTTGTTACTATTTCTTTTATGATCAGATTCATTACTTCAGCTTGCTAGTTTTATTTTTTTTACCTTTAATCCATTTTTTATTTTATTTATTTTTAATATAAATTTATTTATTTTAATTGGAGGTTAAGTACTTTACAATATTGTATTGGTTTTGCCATACATCAACATGAATTTGCCACAGGTATACACGTGTTCCCCATCCTGAACCCCCCTCCTTCCTCCCTCCCTGTACCATCCCTCTGGGTCGTTCCAGTGCACCAGCCCCAAATAGTGCTTCTATAATAATGAGCTGATTTGGAGAGAAACAAGTGAATTCAATCAAACCAGTTATTTTCACAACAGTTCCAAGTCAGTTAATTTCAAAAAAAACTAGGTCTTTGATTTACGGCACTCATGTGTGTACACAAAACCTGAAATGGCCATTTATTTAAGTAATGTACAGACATAGCTTGGGGCTTCCCCAGTGGCTCAGTGGTAAAGAATCTGCCTGCAGTTCAAAAGATGTGGGTTCAATCTCTGGGTTGGGAAGATCCCCTGGAGTAGGACATGGAAACACACTTCAGTATTTTTGCCTGAAAAATCCCATGGACAGAGGAGCCTGGTAGACTATAGTACTTGGGGCGCAAAGAGTCAGACATGACTGAAGCAACTGAGTAGCACAGAAATAGCTTACTGTGGTAACCTTTTATTTATTTATTTTGTTGATTAAAATAATTTATTTATAGCAAAACATTAGATTTTTGTTATATAAGGCAGAATTGATTCAATCTGTCTATTTTAAGGATCCAATTGGATCTTAAAAACCTTTAGTAATATATGAAAAAATTAGAAAGTAACTTAAACATAATTTGGTGAACACATATACCAAAAATTCCACCTATCTTTGTGTGTTGGTTCAAGCGATTTTGTGAGGCTCTGCATTTTTGTGGAGTGAGCCATGCATTCACAGGGCAGATTTGGGTTCTCAACAATAACCAATTCCTTAGATATATTAAAGAGAGTGAGTGAGAAGCCCAGACTCTAAGGCTGGACTATGGGTCTTTATTATCCTATATCCACCATTCCTCTGTCTACTCTACTTAAACAAAGAATAATGTTTTATATAAAATGCATTCAGAATTAAATGAAGTAAAATATTGAAAAGGCTGAAAACATTACCAGTTACAGATGAATAATCATACATATCATCAAAGCATTAATATCTAGTGTAAATATTGTGCATATTCTAAGAGAAGGTTGTTACTATTTCTTTTATGATCAGATTCATTACTTCAGCTTGCTAGTTTTATTTTTTTTACCTTTAATCCATTTTTTATTTTATTTATTTTTAATATAAATTTATTTATTTTAATTGGAGGTTAAGTACTTTACAATATTGTATTGGTTTTGCCATACATCAACATGAATTTGCCACAGGTATACACGTGTTCCCCATCCTGAACCCCCCTCCTTCCTCCCTCCCTGTACCATCCCTCTGGGTCGTCTCAGTGCACCAGCCCCAGGCATCCAGTATCATGTGGTAACTTTTTAAATGATAAACCCCCATCCTCCGAAGGCACTTTCAATCCCTCCAATACTATCATTTATCATGCCACATACCTGCTTAAAATCCTCAAATAATTTTTTCTTGCCGAGAAAATAAAGTCTGAGCTTTTGATTATGTCATTCCGTCCAAATGGAATATTTTCATTCCTCATCTCTCCAGATGGTAGATGTTCCTCAAGTTCCAGGGTCTCAACTCCTTTACAAAAGCATTGGTAACTACTACAATCTGCACTAAGTTTCTCTTCTCTTAATATGTATTGCACTTAAAATTTAAAGAACTTAAAGTTAACACTTGAAATGTCAAAATTATTGCTTTGTACCTGGCAGACTACCTAGCACATAGTAGACACTCCATGGACATTTGTAAACATGCTTCATCGACTTCTTCCAATGGAATAAAAATGCACCTAAGGTGTGATAACAACCTTCTAAATTATACTTCATTTAGTAAATAACAAGATAAAAGCTCTTTTCCCGTGTGCCTTTAATTCTCCACTGAATCAATGTTAATTTGTATAAGTATACCATAGTTGTAGGCAATGTTCTGTCACTAAAGACATAACAGAGTGGGTCAACCTGCAATGGGCAGTAAGTTTCTGGAGAGGGAGCTAGGGCTTACTTCCAATACCAACCACCTTCTCCATTCAACTACCAAAGAAGTATTCAAGACTGTGTTTATTCCTAGAAAACAAACTCAATTCAGTAGGACAAGGATTGCTAAAGCTGGCATAAAAAGCTGTCAGTGACACAAATGACATTGAGTGTCTGTCATTACAGATTAGTTTACAGTGAGAAAGTGATTCTCATTCACATTATCTGGACCATCAAAAGAAACCTTCTATGTTAATTCGCATAACCTCTAGTTAATGAAATTATACCAATTCTTAACACCATTATGAGGCTGGAAGAGACACAGGAGGAGAAGGCAGGAAAGAACAGGATGGAGAAGGGTTGGTTTTGCATATTAAACAGAAATGTGGAAGCAGTTGGATTTTTGCCATATTCTCTGGCTCTATTAATAGCCAATACACTCATGGTTCAAAACAAAATTATTAGGCACTAACATGGAGAAATGTGCATCCAGATCTGAGACATTATTTTATTTATAAGACATCTTCTCCATAGGAAGCCTAAATTTACTTTACTATGCTGCATGAAATAAAAAGTGGAAAAAGGAGAATTTAGACACCTGCATCATAAAGGCATCACAGTGGCAGGTAATGTTCCTTGATGTGTTGAGACTCCCATGGATACAGGTAGAGGGAAGAGAGGCAGGGATGTTTTTAATGACTGTAGGAAGACAAAGCTGAGCTACTTTTCTGTTCAACTTTTGAGAGACCAGTGGCACTAGGTACACAATTCAAGAAGAGCATTATGCTAACTCCTTAACCTTGTCTCCACAGAGGACACAGGTAGTGAAAATTACATGAACTTTTTTGGGCAGAAAAAAATGTGTCTTCTCCTTGTTCTCCATATATTTTATCACTACTATAATGAACAAAGTAGTCACATTTTTAAGCCATTGTGGTTGGCCTGAGTTACATTCTGGGTACTTCAAGAGCCACAGTTCTTGCCATTAGAGAGAAAAGAATTTTTAATAAAGAATGAATCAAATGACTTGGCTTCCCTGGTGGCTCAGAGGTTAAAGTGTCTGCCTGCAGTGCAGGAGACCTGGGTTCGATCCCTGGGTTGGGAAGATCCCCTGGAGAAGGAAATGGCAACCCACTCCAGTACTCTTGCCTGGAGAATCCCATGGACAGAGGAGCTTGGTGGGCTACAGTCCACTGGGTCGCAAAGAGTCGGACATGACTGAGTGACTTCACTTTCACTTTCATGACATTCAAGTTTTGCACATGTGATACATATTGACATAGAGCGTGTTTTGAGAATGCATATGGATGCACAACAGCATTGCAAGCAGAACAAACCTGTATCTGTTTCTCATTCTGTGCCCTACTTGTTAGGGAGTAGACTCTAGTAACATATAATATCTTACTTTTTAAAGAAAACACATTATTAGGAATCTTTGAGAAACTTGGCCTATTCATTAACACTTGGTAACTTTAAAAACTCATAAACACATCAGAAAATAACTCTGAAGTTCAAATGAAGCAACATTAAGGATGTCCATAAAGACCATTTACAAATGTGTTACCGTATAAATTTACCATATGAATTTAAATAGTAACCCTAACCAAGTTACCAACATTTGCTATTATTATTAATAGCTACTCTGTCCACTGTACTTCATTTTCTGTAGAGTATTTTTGCATACACTATCTTTATTTTTTATCACAGTAGCCTTGGGATATAAACTAGAAAACCAAGGCCTAGAGAGGTTATGTGACTTATTCAGTGACACATAGCTAGTTAGTAATAAAGTCAACAATTAAAATGAAAGGACCCAAATTACTAATCTTACACTTACAATGCAAAAATGAAAGGCTTATTATGTTTATACTATAAAATATTAAATATTGATACTAGAAACATTGACATTTATTCTTATTAAAGAAATTTTTAGAGAAACAGTATCAAAAATGGTTGGATGTAAAGGTTGGTATAACTTTAATGTATCTGTGAAATGAGATACAAATAATTGAAGACAGATAAAACTGTATATTAGGTGGCATCTAAATGACTATGGAGTCATAAATTCCATTTCCCCATAATCAAATCCCTGTAACTAGTTTGGTCTGTGGCTGTTAGCTTCAGCCAGATATGACACTGTTCCTTAATCTTTGAGTTTCACCTGCAGAAAACAAACACTGCAATAGAATCCTGAGAGGGCCTTTGCAATTAACTTTCGAGATACCTATATGAAACAAGAGCCCATTCCTCTCAGGATTTAGTGCCCAACGCACTCTCCCACTGACAAGATGCGGCAATTCTAGGTGACTAAGCAGTATCGCCAATATACTATGTAGAGCCTGAATGCAGATAGTAAGGATACAAAATTCAAAACCGACTAAGCATTTGGCTTAAAGTAGCCTGAACAATATTTAGAAAATAAAATTTGAGGCAAAATTGCATGAACTGCAAACATCCCAAAGTGGATATGAAAAAGCAGACAGCTGCTGCTGCTGCTGCTGCTAAGTCACTTCAGTCATGTCCGACTCTGTGTCCTGAAATTTATTATCATCACTGTCAATTGTGCAATAGCCTATACAAAATGATTTGGTGATTTCAGTCTCATTCCCAATGGGGCAGATATTCACATCACTACAATCACTGTGAAAATGGTACGCTTGTTTATACTCTCAGCAGAAAGATCAAGAAACTTGTGGAGCGTGGAGAATCTAATGGCAGGAAGTGGTCCCTCTAGGTGTGTCCGAGGGCACTTTTTAGGAACAATGATTTTTACTTTCATAAACTCTTGAATGTAAATATTTTGATTCCATAAAAAAAAAAAAAAAAGAAAAACTCCAAACTCCTAGTTTCAGGGCTTTAACATGAACAAGCCTTACCTGAATAGCCTCAACAGTGAGATCTTCAAACCCTGGCCTTGATCATTAATTCCCCACCTTCCTCACAAGGTAAATAAAGAGGCCAGAATAAAGCAATCACAATTTTCTGGCTGGGGATATATTTGCAGGTTGTTATATTCAGGCAAACGCATTGATGTCGCTTTGTTAATATGCTTGTGGGTCTCTGTGTGTCTGTATTGTATTTCTACAGCAAGATAAAAAAAAATTCATAACTACATTGGTTTAGTAGTAGTTAGTAGTGGTTTAGTCACAGTCGTGTCTAACTCTTTTGTGACCCTGTGGACTGAAGCTTGCCAGGCTCCTCTGTCCATGGGATTTTCTAGGCAAGAATGCTGGAGTGGGTTGCCATTTCCTTTTCCAGGGAATCTTCCTGACCCAGGAATCAAACCCACATTTCCTGCATTGCAGAATTCTATACTACTGAGCCACTAGGAAAGCCCATTCATGGCTATAAGTAAACGTATTTCTATAAACTATTTATTCAACATCTCTTTTTCAGACAAATACACTTTAATAGGGTTCTAGATTATTTTGAAATTTAGCATTGTTTGTCCTCAAGAGTAACCTAAGGCACTTGCCTTTCAGCATTTACTTCAGCCTCCAATCTTAACACAGGGCCTGGGATATGGTAGTTCAGTTCAATCGCTCAGTCGTGTCTGACTCTTTGCAACACCATGGACTGCAGCACGCCAGGTTTCCCTGTCCATCATCAACTCCTGAAGCTTGCTAAAACTCATGTCTATTGAGTCTGTGATGCCATCCAATCATCTCATCCTCTTTTGTCCCCTTCTCCTCCTGCCTTCAATCTTTCCCAGCATCAGGGTCTTTTCCAGTGAGTCAGTTCTTTGCATCAGGTGGCCAAAGTATTGAAGTTTCACCTTCAGCATCTGTCCTTCCAGTGAATATTCAGAACTGATTTCCTTTAGGATTGACTGGTTGGATCTCCTTGCAGTCCACGGGACTCTCAAGAGTCTTCACCAATACCACAGTTCAAAAGCATCAATTCTTCGGCACTCAGCTTTCTTTATAGTCCAGCTCTCACATCATACACAACTACTGGAAAAAACCATAGCTTTGACTAGATGGACCTTTGATGGCGAAATAATGTCTCTGCTTTTTAATATGCTATCTAGGTTAGTCATAGCTTTTCTTCCAAGGAGCAAGCATCTTTATGGTAAGTATACAATAAACTTTTGCTGAATAAATGAGCTACTCTCATGCAGGTTTTACCCAGTTTTTTGTGTTCCCTCAGTCCTATGCACACTTTATACTTAAATTTGTTGTCTGGATCAAGGTACATGTATTGTCTTTGCTTGTATTTGGTGTTTGCTGTACATGGCAAACATATCCTAGGATAACACTCAATAAGTTATGCTCTTATGTAATCCTCTCCCCTTGTTTGTGGGCAGAATCTGTCACTTGCTTCTAATCAACAGAATATGAAAAAGGCAAAGGGATTTTTCAGTTATAATTAGGATCCCCTAAGGAGATCAGCCCTGGTATTTCTTTGGAAGGAATGATGCTAAAGCTGAAGCTCCAGTACTTTGGCCACCTCATGCGAAGAGTTGACTCATTGGAAAAGATTCTGATGCTGGGAGGGATTGAGGGCAGGAGGAGAAGGGGACGACAGAGGATGAGATGGCTGGATAGCATCACTGACTCGATGGACGTGAGTCTGAGTGAACTCTGGGAGTTGGTGATGGACAGACCTCATGCGAAGAGTTGACTCATTGGAAAAGATTCTGATGCTGGGAGGGATTGAGGGCAGGAGGAGAAGGGGACGACAGAGGATGAGATGGCTGGATAGCATCACTGACTCGATGGACGTGAGTCTGAGTGAACTCTGGGAGTTGGTGATGGACAGGGAGGCCTGGCGTGCTGCAATTCATGGGGTCGCAAAGAGTCGGACACGACTGAGCGACTGAACTGAACTGAACTGAATGAGTTGACTTTAATCAAGAGATAGATTATCCTTGCTAGACCTAACGTGAACAGAAGAGCCCTTTAAAAGACTGTTAAGGCTGTCTCTGAAGTTAGAAATTATAAGTAGCAGACATTCTTCCTCTCTCTCTCTCTCTCTCACTCTCTCTCTCTGGCTAGCTTTGAAGAACCAGTTCAGTTCAGTTCAGTTCAGTCGCTCAGTCGTGTCCGACTCTTTGCGACCCCATGAATCACAGCAGGCCAGGCCTCCCTGTCCATCACCATCTCCCGGAGTTCACTCAGACTCACGTCCATCGAGTCCGTGATGCCATCCAGCCATCTCATCCTC
>SJYX01001269.1:13156-32904 GCA_006410675.1 Oreotragus oreotragus
GGTTCACATATTGCTGAAGCCTGGCTTGGAGAATTTTGAGCATTACTTTACTAGCGTGTGAGATGAGTGCAATTGTGCGGTAGTTTGAGCATTCTTTGGCATTGCCTTTCTTTGGAATTGGAATGAAAACTGACCTTTTCCAGTCCTGTGGCCACTGCTGAGTTTTCCAAATTTGCTGGCATATTGAGTGCAGCACTTTCACAGCATCATCTTCCAGGATTTGAAACAGCTCAACGGGAATTCCATCACCTCCACTAGCTTTGTTCTTAGTGATGCTTTCTAAGGCCCACTTGACTTCACATTCCAAGATGTCTGGCTCTAGATTAGTGATCACATCCTCATGATTATCTGGGTCGTGAAGATCTTTTCTGTACAGTTCTTCTGTGTATTCTTGCCACCTCTTCTTAATATCTTCTGCTTCTGTTAGGTCCATACCATTGAAGAACCAACACACTATGAATTTTATAGCTGGGAGGAAATGAATTCTGACAACAATATAAGGAAGTTGGGGGTGGATTTTTCTCTCCAGTCTAGCCTCCAGATGAGAACAAGCCCAGTCAACACCCTGATTGCAGCCTTGTGAGACTCAAAGCGGAGAAATCATGGAAGCCATCCCCAGATGTCTGACTTACAGAAATTGTGCGCTAATAAATTGATGTCATTTTCAGCCACTCAGGTTGTGATCATTTGCTCGAGGGCCAAAGAAAACCAATACACTCTGTGTGTGTACAGATCATATTTCTCATTCTAGAGGCTAAGCACTTTGAGGGAAGAAAGCACATCTGCTTTCCCTCTGTCTCAGTGTCAAGGGCTCAGCTAAGTACACAGCACAGGCATACTTGCAGGCTGCAATAAGTTGTTTCTACTTGTGAATCGTAGGTATTATACTGTACTTCCTGCTGAAACTGCTTTCTATTGAGGAAGTAAAATGCAATATACTGACTTCTGTTTTGTCACATATTTTTCAGCAGAGTGGCAAAAATTAGACACACATGAGAAAGAGTGAGAGTTGTGTACCTACTTATCAATGCATGAAGCTGAAAAATGACCACATTCCTTTTAAAGATGGCAATAATGTAAGATGAAAAAAAAATAATTCAGAAATCCAATTACAATGAACTGACTAACAAACTGGCTATGGTGGCCACACATGGCTGGTATAAATCAGAATTATTTTCCTCTTTCTTAATTTGCTTCTCAGTCAGGCTACAGCTTTGCTTTTAAAGTAACGGAGGTATCTGTTTCCTATCTGACCCTCAGATAATTTTTAATAGATTTAGTTTTATCTTAAAACTAAACAGCCCAAGCCCGTGCTAATTTCCTTACATAAAATACAGCTCTCTTAATAGCTAAGTTTCTAATCAAAACCTTAACATTCTCCTTGCCAATCAAAGATCAATTTCTTAAACTCAGCAACACGTAGGAGAAGCCAAAGTATAGGTCTCAGAGGAAAGAACTCAAGGACCAGACAATCTTTCTGGCATAGAAATATATTCCTTTCTGCTAGAAATTTTTCAGAGTCAACTTTCTTTGACTCTTTGACAGAGTCCTTTCTTCATTCTGTCTTTTTCTTCCTTTGTTCTCACTCTCTCTCCAGCTAAAATATTGTTTATTCATTACTATAAAGGGAAACAGTAAGTGTGAGAGATAGTATGAAAAAATCAAATCCTTCATACAGTTTTTATTATAAAATCTAGATATATATTCTCATTTCAGTTACTAGAAATATCAGACTTCAGGTAGTTTAATATTATTGGACAAGATGAAAGAACATAAAATGTTATCAGTGACTTCTCGTTAATGCTGAGGTAGCAGCTACCAGGGAATTCTAAAGTCTGTTATTTAATTTAAGCAAGGCCTTTATCCCCTTGTTAAAATGCAAACAGCACTGAGAGACCATCCCTTAGAGCTATGACTAAGTTTATCAGCTTCTTTTCTGAAAGTAGGCTTTATGTTTTTCAGGGAGTAGACACAAAGGAAGAGGGTAAACTTAAATTCTCTGGTTGCCTGAGGGACTAGGAGACATCCACCACTGAGACTTGAAAAAGTACACAAGAAAGTGAGATCCTCATTCGAAACTGGCAAAAGAATTTTCTTGTATTCAAGCCTGAATGTGATGTAGTGTCAGCTGTCTGTGTGGTTGCCTACTGCTACGAGTTGTAAGATTTTAGTTTCAGATGAAAACTTGGTGTTTTTCCATTTTAATTAGTCATGAAAATGAATTAAGTCTCATCATTCCTAATACACATGCAAGGGAAAAGGACAAAAATATTACTGCACTGAAGAAGTTGACTCTGAAAAATTCATAGCAGAAGGGAATATATTTCCACACCAAGTACTTCTTGTGTACTATCTCCCCCATTGCATGGTCTTCATCACTTTTAGAAAATGCTCAATGATATATATCCTCTAGGGAATGAAATGTACTTGGAAGATCTGTGATAAACTAGGAAGCGGGCCTGCTACTCCAGTCCATTCTTCTGAAACGTTTTCCCTAAACACCCTATAATTTAGTCATACCAGATGGTCGCTCAGACATACCATAGATTGCATGCCTTTATGCTTTTACTTATTATAATATATCCAACTTAGCTTCACTTTCCTACCTTTTCTAACAGCCAAGTTCCTATTCATTTTCTAAACTCCAAATAAATGTCACTTTTCTATAGTATATTCCAGATATAAAACATGAGGTACTGACAGAAGCTTCTTTCTCTGTGATTCCAAATCATTTCATATATACATCTATTACTGTTCATATTACATAATATTGTAGAAGGGGTTTGTTTGTTTGTTTGTTTTTATGTCGATTATACCTCAACATCCACACTAGGAACCCCGTGAGGGCAAAAAGGATCATCAGTCTTTACACACACCAATCTTCCTCCAAATTCATCACAAAACATTATTGTAGTGTTTGCTCAATTTATGTTGGCAGGGCAGGATTAGAAAATTTATATTAGAGGTCCATAGAAGAAAAATAACCAAAATAGTTCTTTCCTGCCAAATAAGGGTTTGTTTCTTACAAATGGAATCCCCCAGATCTAAAGAACCAGAAACACTCTTTTTGTTTGGAATGTGACTTCAATTTAAGGGCTCGAGAGTAGTCTGATAGCTCAAGTGGTAAAGAATACACCTACAATGCAGGAGACACAGGAGATGGGGGTTTGATCTCTGGGTCAGGAAGATCCTCTGGAGGAGGAAATGGCACCCCACTCCAGTATTCATGCCTGGGAAATCCCATGGACAGAGGAGTCTGGCAGGTTACAGTCCATGGGGTTGCAGAGTCAGACACCACTGAACATGGAAGCATGCATAGAGTAGTCATTTCAGAGGCAACCTCTATACTCTTTTTTAGCTACCAAAGAATCAACCACCCATGAAAAGAGGCTGTCTTTGTTTATACTCTAAATTCTTTCAATACAGGTGATAAGTGATTCACATCTCATCCAAATCAATTAATAATTCTATGTCCTTCATAATGTAACAGATTTAATGAAGGAAACAGCAGAAAAATAAGACATATTCTTACATTAAACACTCTTGCACTATAGTGGGGGAGATCATTTTAACGCACGAAAGAGAATTAGATAAAATAGAGGACTATACAAATATGTAAAATTCTGCACGGTGACTATATAAACGTTGTAGGAATTCAAAAAATGAGAAAGTCAGGTTAGAGTCATGCACCTGAGAATATTTCATGGGCCTGAAAGGATGAGAAGAATTCAATAATAAAAAGACAATTGAAATCAAGGCTGCCTAAGATTTTAAAACATCTTAAAGAATCTGAGATCATTCAAAGAAACTAAAAGATGATTCACCCTAAACCCATTTTACATAAGAAATAAACCCAGATAGAGAAACCGACCTACCCAAGGTCCCACAGTACATGCATGTATGCAGTGCTGGGAGAGAATCTTCATTGCTCCTCTCACTTCAAGTTGTCTCCTACAGCCTCACTTAAATTATATAGAGACTGCTAGGTTTCTATTTGCATGGGGGAAGATGTGCTCAGATGCATACATCTTTCCCAGGAAAGAACACCCTGTTAAAACACTGTCCAGACCAATTTCTAAAAGAAAACCTGGAAATGTTGACAATATAACCATAAAAAGTTGGGTAAATCTATTGCGTTAGATGACAACAGAAAATGACTTCTAGGGAGGGAGAGGCGTAAAACCAGAATACCATTTCTATTATAGACTTTGTGTTATAGAAATGAGTTACGTCATCCTATACCCAGGGAGCAAGATTTCCCCAGAAGTACCATTGAACTTGTTTTATAAGTGAATTATCTTTTTTTCTTTTTTAAAAATAGCCAATGGTTAACAAAAATGGCACTGCCCACCAGAGACTATACTGAGACTGGTCCTCTGAAAGTAGTTTCTTCTGTTTTTACATGCTAATCCCTGACATACAGAAACAATTTTAATTTATGTTCTGGCAGCATCTGAGCCACAAGAAACTGAGGCTACCAACATCTGGCTTGATAAACCACATAGCTGTAAGCAAGTTTATAAATTAAATTATTTAAGTATCCCCATTTAATTTCCAGCATCTCTAAGGACAGGATGACAGACTGAAATGTGTCAAACTCAAAGAAACCAGCCTAAACTCATCTCAAACATGACACTTAAAGCAATTCAATACCATTCCACATTTCACAAACAGACATGAAAACACATTTCACTCCATCAATATAATTTGTAGTGCCTAAGTAAAATCATGCCATGATATCCCATAAGAAGCATAATTTAGAATGGACATAAATTTTACTTAAAGATTCAATCATTACATTAAATATATGACTATGTGGAAAAATCTCAGTGTGTTTGGTACAATCCCCTCAGTCTAATATATTATAATGAATGAGGCAAGACATCAGGAGATTTTTGTTCTCCCATTTGGGGACAGCATAGTTATCAGTATCATTGTCATTTATCGATTAAGTCAGCCAAAATGCATTTGTAAATACTTACTAGATGCTAAATGCTGGGGTCCGGCAGTGAATAAAGTTTATATAGTCTCCACCATCATGAAGATTATTATCTCACCATCACTAGATAAAATGTACTGATTGTTCTTCTAAAGCATTGGAACTCATTAATTCAGGATCAATTTAAACCCCTTTGCCCCTAGAAGCTCACGAAAGATATATAATACTTGCTCTGATAAAGTATATACACTTGGCTACAAAAGGAACAGTGCACACATGCAGGAAAAGAAGGACTCCAAATATCTGGTTCCAAAAGTGACTTGCTCACTGTTGCTAGAGGTAGGAGGGAACTCATGCCTCAGTCAATCACAAAACCAAAATACACTGAGTTCCTGCTATGGACAGAGCTACATACTAAGCTTTAGTAGGGGACTAATAAGCAAGATGCTAAACTGTCTAAACTAGAGGTTAGCCTCATGGCAGTGATATAAAAAAGAAAGGAGGGAAGTGAAAGACATTATGAAGCACCAATGGGACACACTGGTTGATTATCTACAGAAAGCAAAGTATCAACACAAGAAAGAGGCAAAGAAAACTTCAAGATTTTAAGCCTGGGCAGCTGGAAGAATAAATAAATTACTGACAGAAAGTGAGAAGGTGAATAGGGGATCCAACCTCAGAAAGATTATGACCTCACCATTAGAAACACAATGCGTTTCTGGTATCTGTAGACTATTCAAGTATACAGGTGTGGCAGGAAGTTGGAGATATGGGACCATAGTACAGGAAATAGATATTTTAAAATCATTTACATAAGAAATGGTAGTTAGATTCATAAAGGTAGACAAAATCTCCAAGAAAGAAAAGGCAGAGGGAAAAAATAATAATGGATCTTTGGTATATCCACAGTTTGATTATAAGAAACAGAAAATAATCCAGGAAGAAATATCCATTTTCTTTCTTTCTTTTTTCTTTTTGGCCATGCCATGCAGCTTGTGGGATCTTAGTTCTCCAACCAGGCAGCAAACTCCCTTACCCGCTGCAGTGTAAGCATGGAGTCCCAACCACTGGGCCACCATGGAAGTACTAAAATCTCCATTTTCTTTACTCAAGGAAACTTCACAGGAAATGAACAATACTGACATCAGGCAAAGAGAAGACAAGTTCTAGAATGATGAAATGAGTAGGCAAAGGATTAGAGGACACAAGAAAACCAAGTTACTCTGATTCATTTTTTTCTTTCTTTCTATTCAGGCTACTGAAAACATTTTAGAGACTTATTTCAGAATATACCTGCTAGAATCATCGTTTAGAGGGGTAACACTGGGCTCCTTTAGTAGGTAGCACCAGTGGTAAAGAATCCACCTGCCAATGCAGGAGACTTAAGAGACATGGGTTTGATCCCTGGGTTGGGAAGGTCCCCTGGAGAAGGGCATGGCAACCCACTCCAGTATTCTTGCCTTGAGAATCCCATGGACAGAGGAGCCTGGCAGGCTACAGTCCATAGGTTTGCAAAGTCAGACACAACTGAAGAGTCTTACCACACACACAATAAAAGTACTCTGTGCAGGTGTCTGAAATTCATCTGTCATGCAAAGGTCCAGTCCAAGATTCAGATGCCTTAACTCAGGAGTTACAAAACGTGAGCACCCAAACAAGAAAAACAAGTCAGATTTTTTAAAACTTGATTTCTTTTCTTAGTTGATTTAGTAACAAATAGAGATATAAGTGGTGCTTCCCTAGTGAGTGGAACGGTAAAGAATCTGCCTGCAATGTGGGAGACCCAGGTTTGATCCTTGAGCCAGGAAGATACCCTGGAGGAGGGCATGGCAACCCACTCCAGTATTCTTGCCTGGAGAATCCCATGGACAGAGGAGCCTGGAGGGCTACAGTTCATGGGGTCGCAAAGAGTCAGACACAACTGAGAGACTAACACTTTAACTTTTAGAGACAAAATAGTAGCTGAAACCATATTTGTATACTGGCCATATCACTTACTTACAAAGTAAAAAACACAAACTTGAGAATGAGAAGACAAAATATAAAATGAAGAAAGTACATTCACCCTCTTTTGCCAAATGCCAAGAATGAGAAAAAAAAAAAGATTCAATGTGTTTTGGCAAACTGGAATTTTAAGATGGGAAATCACTATTTAAGGAATAGTCTACATGCAGACCCCTTCCCAATTCGAGTCTTATCCAAAAGTATTATTATTGAAGAAATGATCTTAAGACACTAGAAGTAACTATCAAGCTACGCAGATATCAAATTATTCTAGCACAATTTTATTTACTTCAATGATAAAATGAAAAGTCACAGAAGGCAAAATGATAAAATAATCTATTTTTATTTCTATAAGAAGTTTGACCTAAATTATATGGCATCCTTAAAAACAATAAGAAAAAAAGGATTACACTAGTGTTCAGTAACCTCATTACGCTGGATGGCCCCAACAAACCTGGAGGAGTGCTAAGGAGGGCCTATGGTGAAACTAAGAAACGAGTAATGGGAAAGGGAAACAGAAAAAGATGTATTGAGAAAAAAGAATAGGAGGGAAAAGCAATGCCATGAAAAAAGGTGTCCGGTAAATATTTATAAAGTGCTCAGAACAGTGCCTGACCCACATTATATGTATATAAGTCAATCAGTTCAGTCGCTCAGTCGTGTCCAATTCTTTGTGACCCCACGGACAACAGCAGGCCAGGCCTCCCTGTCCATCACCAACTCTCGGAGTTTACTCTAACACATGTCCACTGAGTCTGTGATGCCATCCAACCATCTCATCCTCTGTTGTCCCCTACTCCTCCTGCCCTCAATCTTTCCCAGCATCAGGGTTTTTCCAGTGAGTCAGTTCTTCACATCAGGTGGCCAAAGTATTGGAGTTTCAGCTTCAACATCAGTCCTTTCAATGAATATTCAGGACTGATCTCTTTTAGGATGGACTGGCTGGATCTCCTTGCAGTTCAAGGGACTCGCAAGAGTCTTTTCCAACACCACAGTTCAAAAGCATCAATTCCTCGGCGCTCAGCTTTCTTTATAGTCCAACTCTCACATCCATACATGACCATTGGAAAAACCATAGCCTTGACTAGATGGACCTTTGTTAGCAAAGTAATGTCTCTGCTTTTTAATATGCTTTCTAGGTTGGCCATAACTTTCCTTCAAGGAGTAAGCATCTTTTAATTTCATGGCTGCAATCACCATCTGCAGTCATTTTGGAGCCCAAAAACATAAAGTCTGACACTGCTTCCCCATCTAATTGCCATGAAGTGATGTGACTGGATGCCATGGTCTTCGTTTTCTGAATCTTGAGTTTTAAGCCAACTTTTTCACTCTCCTCTGTCACTTTCATCAAGAGGCTCTTTAGTTCTTCTTTGCTTTCTGCCATAAGGATGGTGTCATCTGCATATCTGAGGTTATTGATATTTCTCCCAGCAATCTTGATTCCAGCTTGTCCTTCATCCAGCCCAGTGTTTCTCATGATGTACTCTGCATAGAAGTTAAATAAGCAGGGTGATAATACACAGCCTTAACATACTCCTTTTCCTATTTGGAACCAGTCTGTTGTTCCATGGCCAGTTCTAACTATTGCTTCCTGACCTGCATACAGATTTCTCAAGAGGCAGGTCAGGTGGTGTATATATATTTGCTAAATAAAGAATTCTATACTCATAACACTGACAACAGGACTCCATTACCCTTTGTACAGTCATTCACATGTTTGAAAGCAGAAGCCTAGAGCAAATGATTTTTCAAGATCTCCTGCAGCTCAATTATTTCACAGCTCTGTATTTCCCATAATTTTAAGAGGTTTCACCAGAGAAATTAACTGAGGGTATTTGTTGATGCATCAGAATCCTATTTTCTATGTCATCAGTTTCTGTTTTACCTAAGGGTATACTAGAACTATTTCTTTTTGTTTGTTTATAGACAGCACTCATTTGGTAGATTTCCTAGAATTTGTGGGCCTTAGGTACTTCATCTAATACTAAACACATTAACAGCTAGTATTTTTTAAAGAGCCCATTCATTTATAAGGTAGTCCTGTCAGTAAGCTCTACTGTAAATCATTCGGTACGCTGAACTCTGTGTTCCCATCAGTAATGAAGTAGGCATTTTTATTCAAATATAGCAGGATGTTCAGCTCCCAGGATAATGATTAAGCGAAGATCTCCTTTTTTATTCTGCAGACAAAGCAGATACCATACTTACAGTTTAGGCTCTCAGGGACAAAAATCTTAATGGAGGCCAAGATTTCCTCAGACGTTATGGAAATAACTTTTTAAAAAGTTTGCATTCTGTAGTCCCTCTCTATGGTGGCAATTCTGATTTCTTTTTCATGGGGTCAGAATATTCTTGACAGGCCTCCCACTCTCTTGCTATTCTTTAATTGTACTGCCATTTCCTCACTTCTCCTTCTAATGAATATTTCATCTGTCTGAAGGAATAATCATTGTGTGTTTACCAAATGACAAAATGACTTACAAAAATGTACTTAACTGAAAATCAGCCTTTCTTAGAAATACCAAACAGTCTTCTTTCCGCTCCTTTCTCCGCCTCCTCAAACTACTGTCAACAATAAAATGAGTAGTAACTTCGTGTGCTGTCTTGTGATTAAAACTATAAGCTTGATGCAAATTAGTACTCTTAGGTGGTATTTACATCATACAATATGTAGATGCGAGCTTACACCAGGGTGCATCTTTTATTTTGTGTTCATACACAGTATAGAAAAGAGTTGAACATCAATCAGAGTGCTTTTGAACAAAGCAGTGTATAAAAATAAATAAAATTAAGAAGGGCATTGAAAACTTGTATACTTTACATGAATTTATCATTGAAGGTTTGCATCATACACTGTGAATTATATCCATCCAATTTAACCAGGTGCGAATTTTGCAAACAGGAAGAGAACAAATAAGTCATCTATTACACACAGTGATAGTCAGCCATGTCACTGAAAGTGTATCTTTTAAAATTAAAGTTCACATGCAGTCATCATACAGATGAGTTTGGGAGAAAATAGCTAGCTGATGTATTGTCAGAAAACAGCCATTTAAAATCATATAAGTCGAATAGTTTCATCTGACATGTCAGGCATCTAATAAAAGTAGGACAATACTTGAAGGTCACAAATTCAGTGTCTATCCTATAGAAAAGACCCTGACTACTTCAGATAGTACACCACACAGCAAGGGATTACACGGTCCCTTTGTACTTATTTTAGAATTTTTGTCACTTTTTTTTTTACCTTAAAAAATAATATACAGTGATTCTCCATATACTTTGGAAGTATGTTAGGTTGAAGAAATAGTGATTTCAAATTTATCAAGGTGAGATGGAGTGCTGGACTTTGTCTCACCCAAAAGGTACTTTGCTGCATTCAGCTGTCAGTTTAACAATATTATGGGACTGAAATAACACTCCTAAAGAAGATCTGCTCAGAGAGATTTTCCAGAAACCCTAAGAGCAATTTCTATTAACTCTGATTCCATTTCCTAAACATCCAGTTTTGGACTTTTTGTTGGGAAATAATGGATGCATTTCAGATTATGGCTTATCTATAAACACTTAGGGAAAGCCCAAGGCTTTCTTTTCAGCTTCGTGATTGTGTGTGTCTGTGTGTGTGTGTGTGTGTGTGTGTGTGTGTGTGTGTGTGTGTGTGTGTATTTCCTGGAGTAGAGGAATAAGTACCAACCACACAATGCTTCCATTTTCCTTAAAAGACTGGCACTAAATGCTGCAAGAAAATGAACTGAATCTACAAACCAAGTATTTCTGCCTCCATACTAAGGTGATTCTACAGTTTCATGGAACTCTAAGCTAACAAGTGAATTGGGAATCTATACACCTATATACCTCTATCTACTTTATCTGTTTGTCTGTCTCTGTAAGGATATATTCTATGCCAGAAAAGATCAACTTACTTGCACAACTGCCCCCTTGCAACAAAATCAAGTCAGTTTATTTCTTCTTGCTTAGTATCTGCTTCTTCTGCTTCTCTAAGGTCTCATGGGCTCTGTTTTATTCCTCATCTCTCCATTGAATATAGGTACTTCATTCTATTGCAAGACTTTTCTTTGCCTACTTTCAAACTTACAGAGAGAGCTTGTAGCTTTGGTGAAAAATCTGACCATTACTGAAATAGGCCACACAAAAAAGAAAAGAAGAAAAAAGAGCAACCTACATGATACTCTCTTACTCTTCCCTACTTAACAGCATGGATATTCTGCCATACTTTGATTTTTCTTTTTGGTGAAGCGGCAATTTAGAGAAAGCTAGATCATAGGAGTGTTCAAGGGGAATTTAAAAATGAACATGTTTTGGATTCACTGATCTATACTATAAAAAGGATGACTGTCAGCTATGAGCAAATTTAAAACTAAGAAATCCTTATAGGATTGACTGCAAATATACAGGAAGTAACTAGATGAAAGTTCAGTGTAACTACATCTGGACCTGTATCTTGACTATTTTGATTTTATACAAAGAAAGATGATGACCAAACTGATATAAGGAGATAGACTTATTTTAAATAAAAAAAACAACAACACTAAAACCCCTAAAGCTTTCAATTTTTTGAGATTCTCTCATTTGGATGTTCTATAGCCTTCAAAAACAAGTAGGTATAAAATGGAACTCCTTAATCTCCGTCAGCTAGACTCCTACTTTCACTTCCATCACCAAGGCAGATAAATGGGATTAGGGTGGGTGGGGTATGGTTGGAAAAAAACAGTGCAAACATACAGGGTCAAGATATCTAAAAGCGGACCCAGGACCTGACTACAAATCCTACTTAAAGACCTTCCCTTGGGTCATGAAAAAAATTTTTCAACTCAGCCTAAACTTGATCTCNAAAGACCTGTCTCTTATACACATCTGGTATGGTTGGAAAAAAACAGTGCAAACATACAGGGTCAAGATATCTAAAAGCGGGCCCAGGACCTGACTACAAATCCTACTTAAAGACCTTCCCTTGGGTCATGAAAAAAATTTTTCAACTCAGCCTAAACTTGATCTCAGTAACAGTGAATGGCATTACCTTCCATTTAGTCTCCCAAGTCAGAAACCTTCCCCTTACTTCCCATATCTAGTGAGTGATCCATGCCTATCAGCTCTACAAAGTTAGCATATTCAAATCTCAAGATCCTCAAACTGTAGTCCCTGGACCCATGGCATCAGCATCCTCTGAGAACTTGCTAGAAATGCAAATTATTGGGCCCTACATCATACTAACTGAAGCAGAAACTCAAGAGCAGGGTCTAGCAATTTGCAATTTAACAAGCCCTACAACACACCCTCAAGTTTGAGAACCACTGTTTTCAACCTATCCCTTTATCATTGTTCCCACTGGTAGTGGCTATCTGGCCCTTGTCATCTCTCATCTGACCTATTTTAACAGTTTTCGAAATGATTTCCTGGCCATCAGAAGTTCTGCCCCCTCCAATCCATTCTTCATACTATCACCTGGGTGAACCCTCTATATCACAAATATGGTTATTAAAGTCCTTCCCTCATTCCTCTATGACTATAGAAGCAGCTTTTAAGCCATGTTCCTAGGTAAACTGGTTTCCAGGGTTGCCTATCAGACAAGATAAAAGCTCAGTGGGTAGTACAACAAACTTCAAAGTTCATAAGTAGAGTTAGAAGACTACTGGCTTCCTGGAAAAAGGAGATGTTCTTAGGCCAGGTAAGTCCCTCTTCATCTGTCCCTAGCCTACCTCTGCAGCCTCATCCTCTCTCATGTCTGCCTTCTACATCACCCTTTCACTGAAGAGGATGACTGCTGTTCCTCTAAGAGACCAGGCTATTTCATGTTCTTGTGCCACTGCTTCTTTCGCATAGAACACCTGCCCATCCCCACCATTTGTTCATCAGATGAAACCAAATTGCTAATTCCTACCCACTTTAGTGTATACTTACAGAATATCTCTAGTACTAGCATTACTTTCTTCATTAAAACTTTTCAGATGCCTGCTTCTTATCCTTGTGCTAGATGGACTTGATTAACCCCCTGCTTTGTGCCCTAAGAGTGGTAGTTGGAGTAATAATATTTATAGAGGATGTACATTTTTGTATACCAGCCACCATGTAGAGTGCTTTATGTGTCATGTGCAAGCTATTTTAAACTTCACAAGTCTATGAGGTATTAACTCTAACTATCATTTCATTTTAGAGGAGAGAAGACTGAAGTTAGAAAGATTATGCTTATTCTGCTTACCCAAGGTGTACAGCCAATATATGGCAGAATTGGATCATCTCACCATTTAAACTCCAAAGTATTTGCTCTTAACTACTACAGCACAGGGACCAGGATCATATCACACAAGTCAAGTGAGCAAGGAATAAGACAACAGTGGATGGCAGACACTATGGAATTGAACAGAGCACTCAAGCTATAAACATTTTTAAAAGGAAAGGGAGAGGAGAGGAGAAGAAGAGTCCCAAGTTGCAAACAAAATATGTCTGAGGATTGATCCTGAGCAGTAGGCCACTAGCTTGAGGCTCCTATTCCATACTACATTCAATTTCCAAATTTATGCTTGTCATAAAGCTCCTACCAGGATAATTTATTATGATAGTAGTGCCTATATCTTTCTCACTGCTGTAGGTACCCCATGAAAGAAAGAATTTTCTATTCATCACCTATCCACAGTGTTGCATCCTAGACTTCAAGGCAGGAGGATGACAGATAAGGGGATGGGAGGAAGAGCCATCAGTGTTCTATCGAAGGAGAGGGAAAGAGGGCTACATTCTCCCTGAGACTCATGGTGGGAGCAACAGAGAATGATCAGGTGTCTCAGGGATATCATAAGTGATTGTACTTCAACAAAAGAGGGGCCTGATATGGATATCTAGGAAAAATAATCACTAGACAAATATCTTTGTAGACCAAGATCAGCATGAACCATACCTTTTAGCCACAGCAATTGCTAACAACTAGAGAATACTCCCCAAATTTTCTGTACTGGGAAAATCTCAATACACTAGTTTTCTATTGCCATTGTAATAAACAACCACAGACTTGGTGGCATAAAACAACACAGGTTCATCTTACAGCTATCTAAGTCAGAAGTCTGAAATGGGTTTTGATGAGCTAAAATCAAGGTGTCAGCACGGCTACATTTCTTTCTAGAGTCTCTTGTAGATAACCCTTTTCCTTACCCTTTTCAGTTTCTAGAGGCTTCACCCCATTCTTTGGCTCATGGCCACTGTCTTCTCATGCTGCCATTTCTCTGGTTCTCTCTCTTCTGCCTCCTCCCTCTTCCACTTTTAAGGATCCTTGCTATTACATTGAGTTTACCAGTTAACCAGGATAATCTCCTTTACTATAAGCTCAGCTGAATAACAACCTTACCCAGCTGCAATCTTCATTCCCTTTGCCATGTGATGCAACATATTCACAAGTTCCAGGGATTAGAACATGGACATCTTTGGGGGTATTCTGCCTACCAGGACCAGTGATTCTTACAGATTTTTTGAGTGGGAGCTATTTGAGATTATATATCTCATTGCCCTATTTGCTTAGGTTTCTGATATGTGAAGCTCTTTAAATTTAGAAAAAGAATATGAATGCCATGAGCAAATAAATTCATATGCAATACACATATACAATACTTGATTATTTTACTTCTTTCTATATAGGTCAGTCCTCACATCTCTACCAATAGTTTGTGATTGGGGACCATGTCCCTCATTGATTTTTGTTTCCCCAGCAACTAGCACCATGCCTGGCACATTGTAAAACGTTATAGCTTATCACAGTAATAAATAAATGAAAAATGCTTCCTCTGGCAAAGAAATCATAGAGTTGCATTTGTTACATATTTTAGAGCTGTACATATCTCGAAAACTGAATCTACTGCTAAAAAGGAAGAAGGAAGCTAAACATATACAATTTTTAAAAACCTATTTAAAATAGATATCAGAGGTATTTTACAATTATTTCTAAAATGGATCATTCATCAGTGAATAAGGAGCAAAAGAAAGAGAACTGTTCCCCTAAACCATAAGAATTCTTACTTATATTTCATTTCAAATCAATAAGAGGAAAGTCACTTCTAAAATACTATGATTCATGAACTTCATCTACCACTACTTCGCTTGGTTTGATCAGAATAGACATCTTTATATAGTATTAGAATTGTTGACATTTTATTGCATTACCATATCTCATTATTATGTATTAAATGCTATTATTTATCGCTACTCCTTAATCTGATGTGAGACAGAAAAATTACTGAAGGATTGGCATCTCAGGAATAGGCATTTTATAGAGATGAAGTTTTCTTGCCTTGAGAATCCCAGGGACAGTGGAGCCTGGCAGCCTGCTGTCTATGGGGTCGCATAGAGTCGGACACGACTGAAGCGACTTAGCAGCAGCAGCAGGGATGAAGGACTGACTAGGAAGAGTCAATGGTCCTTCAGCTGCCCCTCAGATCATTAACTCCAAGTGGTTATTTACTCCCAGGCACTGTCCTGTGCCCAGGGTGTTACTGCTGTGATATGTACATGATGGAGCATATATTTTAAGTGCTTTAATATGAACTCAATGCTAATGAAGGGTGCCCGATCAAAACACTGGAGTCTGAAGTCATCGAGTTATGCACTTGACTGGTTCCAAGTTTCAGAGAGATACTTAACTTTGAATGACTACCTTGCAAGAGGGAGAAAACATACAGTTCTGCTGAACTTCAAGAGATAGAGAAGCACAACAACATCCCAAAGTTAAGCATTTTATCAAAAAGGAAAAAGAGACTACTAACTAACTGAACTTCTACTTGAATCAATTTAGCATAACGCCAATACTGGTGTGCATGGTCGGGGGTAGGGGGAAGTGGCTAGTGCTGTTAGCATACACAATTGCTTTTAGATAAAAAGTAAATAAATGCCCTATTACCAATGCACTAAAGCACTTAAACCAGCAGCAATCTTTTTAACAACTGGTGTGTGTATTTCAAGTTAATGGCTAATCTTGACTCCACTTTGCATACTTGAGAAGAGCCCTTAATTTTATAAAAGTCATCGACTGCTTTAGCATGAAAAAGGTTTTGTTATAGATGTGATAAAACCAAGGCTCAGAGCAGATAGGTGACCATATCACTCTTATAAGACTGGGAATAGATCTTATGTTTTCTGATTGACAGGCAAGGGCTTTTCTACTGTACCTTGTTGTCTCTCTAAGGAAGGAAAAGCAGCTGCTCTCTGAACCTTTTAAATATTTAGTGTCAATTATTTTCATAAGTGTGCGTTCTTTTGGCCTGCTAGGCATTTTTCCTCCATTTGGATCTATTCATTCACATTAGCTTTGCAAGACTATAATTTTTCATACATTTAAACTTTTTTAGTATGAAAAAAATACTTTTCAGTTAATATTACACAACTAGCAGACTCACAATTCCCAAATTAAGAAAATTATTTTCTGGATTGAATGACACATCTTCCTTCCCAGTAAGTTTCTCTTTTAATGTCATTTTATTTTCTGATCTTACTTTTTTTCCCATAGTGAAATGATTTTTTTGGCAATGGTATTCCCTTAAAGACAGTACCTCTAGAAGAATGGCAAATAGAACTACATGCGTAGTTAAAACTGACAAATCTATTTTAAATTCCCATAACAGACTAATTTCAATTAACTGAAACCCAATTTAAAAACTCTTAATGCACTTATACTATGTTTTTTGAAGGACAATGCAAATTCCAAGATTTTAAAGATTTCAATTTTATGTAATTTCATTATTGAATGTTCTTTAAAGAAAGTATGAAGTGATTCCAAAAATATCACAAATACAGATCATTCTTTTGATTTTTTTTTATAAGTGGGGTGAGAATTAATATTTGAATCACGATGTATAGCATTGCCAGATACAGGTATTGAAGCAAAAAAGTCACTGCTTCCTATTTCTGTACTTACTAAAACTTAACATTGATTAATATTTTTAATAAGAATGAAGCCCAGTGAGGGAAATCTTTTAAGTCACCAAAGATTTTGAATAATCTGAAAATCTTTCTCATCTTGTCACATTTTCT
Source organism: Oreotragus oreotragus (assembly GCA_006410675.1). Classification (NCBI taxonomy): domain Eukaryota; kingdom Metazoa; phylum Chordata; class Mammalia; order Artiodactyla; family Bovidae; genus Oreotragus; species Oreotragus oreotragus. The sequence goes on from SJYX01001269.1 coordinate 30,126, forward strand.
CACATATTCCTTCTAACACAAGACTGCATATAGAAGCAATCACTTTCTCAATATTCCAGGTGAATTCTATCTTTGTTGGCAAATTTACCAAATGAAAAGACACAATGACTTCTAACCAGTATGGTTTCATAGATGGATAGATGAAAGGAAGGAAAGATGGAAGAGTAAATAAATTAATGCAATACCATGACAATACAGACATTTTACTTTGAACTTTCCTAAAAAATTAAAACATTCATTTCAGGAGGCAACTATTTATTTTGTCATTAAAGCAGTATTAGTTGAATGGAAATATTTTTGCCATTATTATGGAGAAAGGCCATGTTTATTTACAGTCAGTGGTAACTACTAAATGGTTTAGTATACATCCTCAATGGCCACTGTTATTCGCTTGTACTCTGCAGACGCCCCCATTAGTTAAGGAGTCTTTTGGTTTTAGCAGTTGTGTGTAGAAAAGGTCACAGAATCATTCAAACACAGAGGGCAGCCCGTACATTTGGATTTGCAAAGACTCAAACAATTATGGAGTACAGACACAAGATTATCTATACAATAGCCAAATGTTAAGTTTAAAACAATGCCTTTCATTTACATGGTACTCAATAAATATGACATTATTAAGGTGGAACTTTCTGTTCTTTTCACATCATATATGTGTGTGTTCAATTTCCAAAGTAAGTTTCAGTGTAGAATGTACATACCTTGATAGATCCAGAAGTTATGAGAATCGAAAAGGAGACAGCTGAATAAAGGTCACCCTTGTAATTCCTGTAAATAAATTAGGCCAAATTATCCTTCAAACATATGTACAAGCAGGTCCAAAGTAGTCTTTACATGAGGGAAAGGAGAGAGACGTGTAGGGTGGGGGTGGGAGTGGGCATGGGAGTTGTGAATATAAAGCTTCATTTTGTAATTCACAAAGGATAAAGGGGTCAGTTTCTTAAAAGATCTGCTTTAAACACCAAACAATTATATTAACTATGCTGCTAATAATTTCTTAATTATAAATGAGTATACGTGAAGGGCTATGGAATTCTCACCCACAAAGACTCTCCCAAATTAATACTATTTAATTTTCACTCAATACACCACTCATTTTGAGATGAAATACCCACAATTTCAAGACCTTTTCACCAATGTAGACAATTTCTAACAATCGCAATTTCTTATATTAAGATAGTCCTTTACAATTTACAGAAAACTTTCATATACACATTTCATTTAATTCTCAGAACAACCTTGTTATAAGATTAGGAAAGTGAGGCCTGGAGAGGTGAGATGGCCTGCGTAAAGTCACATAATGTGGTAGGTGGCAGAGCCAGGACTAGAACCTGTGTCCCCTCACTTTGGTTTCACAAGTTCCACACAACTTTCCTTATTCAAGTTATAAAATAGAGTATATGTCTCCATGTGCACACTTGTGAGCATGTGTGCTAAGTCTAACTCTGCAACCCCATGGACTGTGTTGCCTGCCAGACTCCTCCGTCCGTGGGATTTCCCAGGCAAGAATACTGGAGTGGGTTGCCATTTCCTCTTTCAGGGGATCTTCCCCACCCAGGGATTGAACCTGCATCGCTTGCATCTCCTGCATTGCAAGCATATTCTTTACAACTAGTGCCATCTGGGAAGCCAACAAATGTGCACACTTGGTACTGGGGAATAGGGCAGGAAGTGTACCCTATAATGAACCCCATTAATTTACTCCATTTGACAGACTTCTCACTCTAATCGATATAGGGCCTAATATAAAGCCACATAGATGTATCTCTTTTTTTAGCGTTTTATTTTGTGTTGGGTTATAGCCAATTAACAATGTTGTGATAGTTTCAGGTGGACAGTGAAGGGACTCAGCCATACGTATACATGTATCCATTCTCCTCCAAACTCCCCTCCCATCCAGGCTGTCATATAACATTTAGCAGAGTTCCCTGTGTTATATAGTAGGTCCTTATTGGTTATCCATTTTAAATATAGCACATGTCCATCTCAAACTCCTTAACTATCCAGATCTTCCCCAATCCTTAACTCCCCTCAGCAACCATAAGTTCATTCTCTAAGTCTGTGAGTTTCTTTCTGTTCTGTAAGTTCATTTGTATAATTTCTTTTTAAATTTCACATATAAGGATGTCATATGATATTTCTCCTTCAGTTCTTGCCTGGAGAATCCCAGGGACGGGGGAGCCTGGTGGGCTGCCGTCTATGGGGTCACACAGCAGCAGTAATGTAAACTGGTACAGTATTTTTGGAGGGCAACTTGGCAATAGGTACCAAAAGCCTAAAAAATACACACTCCCTTCAATCCATTTACTCCAACTGGGCTTCCCTGGTGGCTCAGAGGTTAAAGCATCTGCCTGCAATGCAGAAGACCTGGGTTTGATCCCTGGGTCGGGAAGTTCCCCTGAAGAAGGAAATGGCAACCCACTCCAGTATTCTTGCCTGGGGAATCCCAAAGACGGAGGAGCCTGGTGGGCTTCAGTTCACGGGGTCGGACATGACTGAGCGACTTCACTCACTCACTCACTTATATATTTATAAGGCAATTATCAGAGATGTATATACAAAGAGGTATATATAAGAATTTTGTCATGATTTTTTAATATAAATATTAGAAATTACCTAATGCCCAATAATTAGAGTTTGGTGAAATATATCACAGAACAACTATATGTTTTGCTAAGAAGCCATTACATACGATATGAGAACTGTTAGGATATTAATTATCATTCCATATCATCTCTACCTATGGCTTTAATTTACTGCTTTTATTTATTTATTTTTT
>SJYX01001269.1:37178-62253 GCA_006410675.1 Oreotragus oreotragus
AAGAAAATGCATTGTGGTAAATTAAAGCAAAAGAAAAAGAAAAGGAAAATATTAACATTTAAGTACTTTATGATTGGCACTTCATTAACCTGATGGCCCCAATTTATCAATTAAGTAATTCCCCAACCCATCTTTTTTAATATTTGAGGCAAAAGTCTCAGTAATAAGGCAAAACAATTTAAATTTTCTACACAGGAAATCAAGACAGAAGACAATATCTAAAAGCAATTTTTAAAAAAATGTAGGTCAATAACATCGTCACCTTTGACAAAGATCACCAAGGTGACCTTGCAATGATAATAGAGTATAATATTATTAGTAATGATTTCCATATCCAATACACTATATATATAAATCATTCATAATAGACTAGAGTGGTGCTTTTGATTGGCTGCAGTCTAATTGCCCAATGTGCATTTTTCATCACTGTTCATGTTGCTCAAAAAAGACATGCTTTTGCTCAAGTGTTCATGTAGTTCCATAACAGTGCTAAGTTAGAATCTTTAAGGAAAGACATTTCAGAAAGTACTTAGATCTAAACTACAAAAAGTATTTCTGGCTCTTCTGCCACATATACCAGAGCCAGTCTGTAGAAATTGGCTTCATACTCATCAGGCTGATTCTGCAAGGCAGCTAGCAAAATTGCTTTAAAAATCAGACTGTCCTATATGCAGCATTTCGCCTGGGTGAGATACACAGAGGACTAGGAAGCAAGATACACAGAGGACTAGGAAGCAAGAAGGCTTTAAAATCAGATAGCTCTTCTCTATTCACTTATCAATTGCCTTCTAACTGAGCCTTTAGGAGCCTATTTACCCCCTTATGGTTAGAGAAGGGCAGTTCACACAATCTATGTAAGATACCCCAAGTCACCTGCCATCACTTACCAGTTCCCAACATGTACTACTTCCCTTACCTTTTACCTCTTTGTTTGACNGGGAGAAGACCCGGGTTCAATCCCTGGGTTGGGAAGATCCCTTGTATTAATATGTATTAATTTGAACATGCTTATATGTGTTTATGGCTAGATCCCTTTCTCAGATGCATTTAAAAAGTATAACTCCTACTCATTTAGAAAACGGGGCTTTTTAATCTTGTTTTTCAGTAATTACTCAATTACAAACTAATTATAACTAAAACACCAAAACACCTATATTAACACTATACTTTCAAAGGACTTTGGGATGCATATAAGTCACACTTTATTTTACTGATAAGAATATCTTTTACATATTGCTACACATGCTTTGAAAACCCTAATGCTTTTTTTCTAATGGGACGTTTACTCAGAGACCTTGTAGAAAATAATTGTGTTAATAACAGAGACAGTTTCCCCATTACAATGATCAGTGTTCTCAGACAATTAATGCTGCAGCACTCTGTATTGTCACTTTCTTCCTCAGGGCCAGGAGAACTTCTAGGTTACATTATTGGCTTCAGCTTCTTTTTTCCTGGCAATATTGGAATCTCTAATGATGAGACCTGCCAAAACTTGTCAATGCTATTTTTCTTCTTTTCCATTAGAGGTGACTGTGGCTGAATAGCCAAGTAATCTATAGTCTAACTACACTTAATTGTCTTTACTACATGACATGAAGAGATATAGTGAGTAATCACTTCTGTTTTACATGAAGTAAATTGCTAGTGCTTTCCATAGCAATATGAAGAAGACTTAACTTGCCTAATCTCCCTGGAACACCCTGTTTAAATCCTAACATGATAAACTCAACCCTCCTTGATTCTCCAGTGAATGAAGACTAGATTGGATCAGTGGATCTCAATTATTTTCCCTGGCTGTAGAACTCTTCAAAATAAAGCAGCCACACAAAAGTTGGCCCCAATTACAATTGGTATATTCCTCAAGGACAACAGGTTTGTTCTCCTTGTCATTTATTACCTAAACTTCACTTCTAATTTGAAAATATAATTTATATTTGTGTTTTTGCTTCCTCTTTGTTTCATAAATGTATTTTTTCTATAATGCAAATTATATAGACTTATTTTAGAAAATCTTAAAAACACAAAAGGAAAAACATCACCTATTACTTATTACCCACCTCCTCTAAACAGAGATAATTATTTTGGATATTTAATCTTTTCCAGTCTTTCTTTCTTACATATTGGGTATATATAATTGTGTATTCTGCTTCATTATTTGATAGTATAACATTAAACATTCTCCTTTTATCATAAAATAACATTGTCTAAACTTACCATAAATCACTTAGCAATTCCCTTGCTGAATATTTAAGTTTCTTCATTTTTTTCACTCTTACAAATAATGCTTGGTGAAAATCTTTGCCAAATAAAGCTTTTTCTGCTTTTTGCACTATTTCTTTAGGACAAATCCCCAGAGGCAGAATTACTGGGTCAAATGGTATGAGCCTTTTTAAGGCTTTTGGCTGCAAGCTGCCAAATCCATACCAACTAACATTTCATTATGTCCTTATTATTCATTCATTTATTCAACCAATTCCTATTAAACATCTACTATGGACCAGGCTCTGTGCTAGGTGACATGAATCCAAAACAGATACCCAGTCCATGCAGTGAGCAAAACAAACACCAAGTCCATGCCCTCAGGGATCTTATATATTAGTAGATTTGATAAATATAAATAAACATACAGAGTGATACCAAATAGTGATGAGCAATATGAGGGAAAAACAGAAGCAGATAAAGGCATAGAGAGGACTCACTACATAGGATGGCCATGGAATATCTCTATGATAAAGGAAAACTTGTTCAAAGTAAGAAAATTCACTTTGGGCAGAGGGAATAGCAAGTGCAAAGGCCCTGGGAGACAAAAGTGCATGGCATGTTTAAGGAACAGAATGGAAGGTCGGGTGGCTAGAATGTTATGAGCAAAATTTGGCGGGAAGAATAGAACGATATGAAATCAGATATATAAGGACTAAATCCTGCAGGACTGTGTAGGACATGGTAAAGATGTGTAAAATTTTATTTTACGTGTGATACAAGCCAGCCATCAGAGGGTAGAGAATGGGAAAATCACAAGATCTTATTTTTTTAAAGGATCAACCTAGTTGCTGTGTGGAAAACTATGTAGGGTCAAAAATGTATATAAGGGCATAAATTAGAAGGCCATTTCAGTAGTCTAGGTGAGAGACAGTAGCTTAGACTAAAACACTAATGGTGAATGAGAGGAAAATGATTCAAATGATATGGCTTGAAGGTACAGTAATGTCAGGTGTGAAAAAAGAAGAATCAAGAAAACTCAAGTTTGGGAGTTGAGCAATTACACCAAGTGTCATCTTACAAAACAAAACTCCTTGTATTTATTTTTTCTAGTCCGCATTTATTTTGATTATTGGAGACAGCTTTTTTCATGCTTACTAGCCATTTGAATTTCCTTTAATGAATTAGCTTCCCAAGTCTTTACTCAGATGGCACTTATAAAACCCTTTCCTCCCTAAGCTTTTATTTCATTATTTCCTGGTTTGCCTTCTACCTCTCTGACTTTATTCTTTCTTGACTTGTTCTCTCTTGAACGTTCCTCATATTTCACCAACGTTTTAAGTTCAGTGTGTCTGGAGATTCCATCCTTACTTCTCTTCCTACTCTACATATACTCTCTAGGTGAACTCACCTTCCTAGGATTTCAACTACTACCTTGACTGATGACACACAAATCTTTTTCCAGACCTGATCTTCAGATCTCCAATTCCATATGTGACAAATCATCTCTATCAGGAAGTCTAGATAGTGTCTCTTATCAAGTAAATCCAAATGTAACCTGATTATTCCCATCAAAACTGGCTTTTTCTTCTATGTTCCCTGTATTGCTTAACAGCATTACACAGTTTTCCAAGCCAAAAGCCTCAGTGTCATTCCTCCCTTTTCCTTAGCCTTTAAAGGTAATCGATTTCCATGTCCCAAATGAGTAGCTTTCAAATTGTACCTCTCCTCTCCATCTTTGCTGTCCCTGCCGTGGTTCACATCCTCATAATTGCAACACAGTCCCTTAATGTACTCTTCATGGACTTCAATCCATCCTTCATACCGGCTGCCATCTTTCTAAAACTCAAAGTTGGTGACCTTCCCCCCTCACTTTAAAGCCCCTCATTTAATTCAGTAGATTCTGCTACAATGCAGTACACTGTGTGATTTTGGGTAAAAAATAATAAAAACCACAATTCTCTAGGATTTTCTTTCCACGCAAGAAAATCCTAACACACTCAGTTATTCAACAAATATGTACTAAGCCTCCTCTGTGTTTCAGGCACACAGAAGGAAATAAGACATTATCCTTGACTTCTGTTCCCCAAATCCAGACAGGAAATAAAACAATATTCTATTTTCCTGGGTTGATATTCCCCATTGCTAATTTAGACTTGTACCCTTTCACAATCCTTTAGCCATGTGGACTGTGGGTCTCCGTATTCTCTAAAAAAAAATTCTTCCCTATTATTTAAAAGTCAATTCAAATGTCTCTCTCCCCCATTATATGGTAAGTTTTTTTTTTAAATATCTCTGTATTACTGGATAAACAGGCATTTACAAAGTTTTGGTGAATGAATGACTGACTGAACAGTTTTTTCTTCATGAAGATGGTTTTATGAAGTATAACCAAAACTGTGTAATACTGAAATCTTCAGTAAAAAGAAGCCAGTCCATGAGACTTGGAAAGTCTATGGAAAACACTTGAGATTTCAAGACCTATTGTCCCAGAGCCCTGTGTAAACATTGATTCTTCTGCTTTCTTAACAACAAAGCAGTCCCGAGCATTTTCTTAAATGTCTAGGACCAGTGTTTCCTTCTCACTTAGTCTAGTGCTATTTTATATTTTCTTAAACATGTTTTATTCCATGCTTAACAGAAATATATTGTTAAATTTTTCTCTATTCCGTGTTAAATTACCCCTTAAAATATTTCCCTTGCACCGAATTCTAATTGTTTATATTAAGATTACCTCACTTTTACAAGTTGTCCAATGTTTCATTAAGGCAATATCTCAAACAGGATAAGAACAAAACAAATGAAAAATGTAGCACTCTGGTATTAACACTTTATTGAAACCAAAAATAAATGGTGTCACACCTAAAGGTTGACATTTTACTGGAATAAACAAGAAAAATCAATCACAAGTGCACTAACATATAGAAACATGCACAGAGTAAATCTGTAATAAAAGGTACCAACCCAGAATATTAGTGTGCTATTTTAGCTCCTATCCAAGATAACTGAAAGGATGTATGAGCCAAAAACAATATACAAATAATATTTCACATTATATTTATAATTTTCTAGTATATACTTAAAGAATAGGTCAGATTTAGAAGTAGAATAAAAAGATTAATCACTCCCAAAACTTTAGTAAATGTTCCAGAGCTTCTTTTCTCATAAATCTGTATCTACGACCTCAACTCTTAGAAACAGCTGAAAGAAAGAAAGAAAAAGAAAGGAAGGAAAGGAGGGAGGAAGAAATGAGTGATGTTATTGGTATTTAAAGGTACAAGAGTCTTCTCAAGTTAAAGTAATAGGTATCAACTGGCCAATCAACAGCACAATCTTCTCCCTTAGAAGTCACTAGATCTCATTAGTGAAATTAATAAAAGGAGTTTCTTACTTGACTTGCACAGCAATTCTGTCAATGTTTCCCTACATTCCTTAAAGCTCTAAAGATACGAGTTACAGTCACAAAAATATATGCACTTCAAGCATGCAGCAAGCAAATAGATGATGTACTTAAATGTTTCTATAAATGATGCTTAAATCCACATCAAAATGTACACTTAATTTTTAATAAATATAACTTTAGAAAAAATTCCATCCACACACATAAATACAAATATATTTGGGGGCTAGTTAATAGAGCTGGAGAACACACATCAGTATCACTCAAATGCTTGCAATTAAGCAGAGCAGCTTTAAAAAAAGAAAATCATTAATGCTAAAGGGGGGTAATGCACAGCGTATAAATTCAAAATGTTGATCAGAAACATTTTGTTGATAGCAATTGAGTTAGCTAGGAACATTTCAGGTTTAGAAAGCTTCCAGCCACTGTGTGGTTATAGTGTATTTATACAACTCTATATTTAAACACAGGTGGTAATTAGCAAGATTGAGACACCTTTAATAAGGCATCATCATAAGTGCAAAGGATGTGTAACATAAGATGAGTTCATTATCAATAACTTTCTTGAATTAATCATCTCTTAGGACATTTAATTTTAAATGTACCTGAAAAAAACCTGGATTATTGGGATAGGCCATCTGCAGTATCTTTTTTCTGATTTCTCTGAACAACTGAAGAATTTTCTTAAAATGTCTATCCACTGCTGGGACACAGGGATTGCAATATATAATAAACCAATTGTCCAGCTAATCTGGCACTTTCTCTTTGACAGGTGTCTCAACCAGATAGACACATTAGAATTAATATATAAACACTTAGAATCCATCAATTATACAAGACCTTGAAAGTGGGAAATTTTCTCCTTGACCTTAGCTTGTGATCAGATTTTCCCTGAGTATGCAAACTGATAGCAATGTACTTTTTATTTTGGCTGCTTTAAAAACTCTCATTCACACACGCAGTTAAAAACACTAAGCTGTGGTTCCAAACATTAAAATGAAACTGGATTTCCTTTGATACAACCATATAGGGGTTCTACTTAAAGTCACACACATATACATGCACACACATGTTAATACATATTTTCAATCAGCATTCTGAATATTTACAGTATCTTTCATCTAAATAGGAAAACATTAATTTCTGGGCTTCCCAGGTGGTGCTAATGGTAAATAATCCTCCCGCCAATGCAAGAGACTCAAGAGATACAGTTTCGAGCCCTAGGTCAGGAAGATTTCCCTAGAAAAGGAGATGGCAACCCACTCCAGTATTCTTGCCTGGAGAATTCCATGGACAGAGGAGCCCGCTGGACTACAGTCCATGGTGTCACAAAGAGTCAGACATGATTGAAGCAACTTAGCACGCATGCATTAATTTCTAAAGGGAAACTGAGGTTGTATCTTTATAACATCATTTAGATGAAGAGTTAAAATTAACTGATTATATATTTGGAACTATTCGGATGATTATTTTTTTCACTATGCATCCAAAAGTCAAGCATCTGCTGAAAAGTTAGAGGAAATCAACATGACAAAGATATGACACAGATGGATACTAGGAAATCTACATGATCAACAATGATGATTGAAATTTTCATGTTTTACTCAGATATTCTGGTAATTTTACTCAGACATGGCTCAAGTAACAAATATAAACCAGTTAACAAAATATATGCAATTCAATACCCGACAACTGGATAATGATATCAAAAATATTCCTTAAATGTAAAAATGAAAATATTATTTTTCCTAAACTTTTAAATCACTACTTCATTCTATCTTTAATAATTCTATCTGAGACATTTGTATTTTGAAGTTCTAGTCACTTTGAAACAGGAAATTACCTGATGACATACAAATATAGATTTATATCTCCATTCTTTTTTTTCTCACCAAAATCCTTTTTGAGAATCACTCTTTCTTAATCATAATATAGAAATTTGTTTACAGCTATAAATTCAGGGGGAAAAATTTTAGTTTATCAGAACCCATAGCTGATAGTATTGCAAAAGTCTTAACATGGATTGCAATTCAGCTCATATTAGAGTTTGTGATCCCCAAATTCAATTTTGTTAGTCATAATCAGCCACAAAAATGTTACAAAAGAATATGAGAAACATTAAAAGGCAATTTCCTCATTGTTGACTACTTATCAACTGACAACTTAGTCAATTAAAGTTAAAACAATCAGTATGCTTTATGGTGATGGGTAAAATGAGTGTTTTACAGATTTCAAATAAATGTATTCAAATCCATTTGGTCTCTGTAATAAAAAAAAAATGTGAGGCATAGATATTTTAATAAAATTGTTTTTATACTTGAAAAGGGAAAATAACCAATCTTACCAGAAAATTCAAGCATCATTTATATTTAACTTTACTATGATCTCTAACTAGGCTTCTTAAAAGTCTACAAAATCATTTGACTGAACATATTTTTTCAATGCAATAGCTAATATGAAACTATTTTACAGCTGTGAAGTCCTCATAGAACAAAAAACTCTCTGTAGCATACACATAAATATCAATAGGAATGCACAAATCAAAGTTCTTTTTTTGTGACTAGTTTTAAAGAACTGAGGTTGCAGTATTCAGCAAAATGACAGTGATGGCACTGATTTTTGTTCTGCTTAATTGTTTATTGCTCACAAATTCAATCCCCTAGCCTTTTATAGTTACTCTCAGGGACCAACAGGCTGGCATGAAATTAAATTAACAAGCAGGTTCCCATCCTGAATTAGTGACTCCCAGCTGTCTGTCCCGTCTAGTTTCCATGGCAGTGGAAGAATCGGTGAAAAGTGAGGTGCAGAAAATCATAAGAAGCCAACATATCAAACTCTTTAAGCTGATTCTTTAACTGATGAATCAGTACTGGGGGTAGAAGTGGGGGAGATAGAACTGAAGTTAAAGTGTTTTATTTCCTGGCTTTTTGAAAAGGCCAGTGTGTTTCTGTTTTTGTCACTGCTTTGTCACTGCATCTCCTTAAACATTTCATAGAAGGCTGTAGATTCAGGGTAGCATTTGGCTCATTACATGTGTTATAGTAACCCAAGAGTGTTTAAGGTACTCTACATGTATTTTAAAGGGTTTCACTTTATGTCTTTCTTTTTTGACATAGGTATTAAGATTCATCAGCTTGTTAAATGACTCCAAAATATCCAGAGACCAAGTGAAAAATTCTCTCAACCAACCAGATGTTTGTTTGCATCACCTCAAACAGCTGGATGGTTGACGGAACTTTTCACTCATATATTTAGGTGTCACCTAGATACAGCCATAGAGACCTGTCATAAGTACCCAGGAAAAAAATATTAATCTCAGCACATATCTACCATAAGCACAGATATGAAGGCTCTGAGTAAGAGCTTCTCAGGGCATGATTCAGTGATATAAAAGGAGATGATTTAATACATTTTCATGTGTCCATTTTCCAATTCCCTTCTCCACTCCGTTTTAAGTAGGTGGGAATGGAGAACCCAATATTTCAGAATCATTACATCACATTGAAAACATCATCCAAGAGATAGTGGTTAGTTGGCATATATGCATGTTTCACCATATGCTATTGTTTACCTAAAGTGGAGGTCTGGACAGGAAGTAAAAGTCAGAATTTTTTTTAAGCTGTAAATTATCCAAGATTATACTTCCAGGTCTAGAAATGAGTGCCGAAGTTACATAAGAATTTAATAGGCTTTATTTATTAGACTCTAAATAATTATTTTTAAAGTATTAGTGATTCAACATCAGCTGTAAAAATATTTACTATCTCCAATTAAAACTAGTTTGCTTTGATTATATGTAGAAATATTCACAGTACAATTCAGTACAAATATTCCTACAAAACAATTTTCAGTTTATGCCATCATACTCCAATTCACTCAGCCCTATTTTTCGTGAGTTCCAAATGTAAGCAATTTCATTGGTCTTGCTAAATTGTACCACAGTACATCTAGCAAACTATAAAATCTCTATACATTATATAAATTGTCATTACAGGGTACCACATACGGTAGACACACATATGGTTGGACCATCAAGGTTGTTTGGAATAATTAAAAGCTGTGTGAAACCTTTTATAGCATTCACCTGCTCAAACTAAGCACAGTTCTAGCTGGTTCTATATGATATTTACTTTCCTCAGCTCTTAAAGAAAAAAATCAATGGAAAACAGAAAGGAAAAGAAATTATATATTAAGCCAGGAATCAGAATGTTTTACCGTCTAGGGAAAGGAAATGGAGTAATTTCAATTCAAAACAGTAATTTAATCTAATACTCAGAATCTGCAGATGATTTAAAGCAGTTTTTGCACATGGAAACAGTTTTGAAAGCTGATTCCTTTTAATTTTTTATAATCAGCAGCTTTATTTCCAGTCATTGATGTATTCTATTGATCACAATTGCTATTAATAAATACTATCCTTCACAATATTCTTTATCATTTAATCTGCCTGTAGTTGTGCTAGTAATCCAATTCAAACCATTCTTCCAAGTGGTAAACGAAAGGAAGCTTCTTATATAAAAAAAAAAAGCTGCATAGATTACTACTTTCAAGGGTAAATCTACATACAGGAGCTTAAAGAAACATATATAATATTAATAAAATTATCATAATGTTTCATATCTGATGCATGGCATTCTCATGAGATTGTTTCTAAAAGTGTGTGTGTGTATGCGTGTGTGAGAATGCTAGAATATGTGAATATTATAAGAAAATTTGCTTTCATTAATTAATCTTTGCATCAAGTATTCAAAGTGCCGTTCTTCTTTTGACCTCAGGTCAGTAAGTAAGTAAGTAAATAGATAGATAAATCACTTGTTTGGGAAGCCTTAGGAAATTTATTAACCATAATCTATACCAAGTACTCGACAACTATACTGAAAACTGAAACTGATGGACTTTCAGGAAAAGCAAGCTTCAAGTAAAAATTACATGGATTCTAATTGCTATTTCTAACATAAAATGGAAAAAAAAACTTTATGTTAATACTGAACCTTCTAACCATTTCCAAGTTTTGAGACTGTCATGGAAAATAAGCTTTCTGTTTTCAGAGACAACATATCAAAAGAATACTTTGCAGCTTGACAATTTAAAATCGTATTGTACAGAATAAACTTGAATGTTGGACTGCTCTGTTTCAGCAAGAATCTTAGTATTAAAGGTATCAGAAAGGTACAATGAAGATAAGGGAAACTATGATCATGTCAGCATTATTTACACAGATGACAGTGAAGTGAAACACCAAGACCTTTAGAGTATTTAGATTTTGAATTAGGCCTTTGAATGAGATGGTAGTTAATATACAATTTGATTTTACTTTTAAACACAGCTATTTATTTCAATATTTGGAATCTCACTTAATCTTATAGCACAATGACTCCACAAAGCATTCTTTCCTTCAGTTCCACTGTATATTTTGTCAAATGACATGACTATTCTTAATTCATAATGGGGACCTAGAACTAACGGTAAATACAAATTCATGTATTCAAAAAATACTCGGTTTGTACTATGTGTCTAGCATGGTTCTAGGGACTAGACTCTATTGGTTTTATTATACAAATGTTAACATTTGTTCATTGAGCTGTTTTCCAGAAACACCTGTTTTTCAAAAACATTCTGGGGGACAATCTGAAAACTTTAAAATAACATTTAGAGCATGCATTCATTTTAGAAATTACCTGAATCCCTTTCCGAATGCATCTTGGGACTTTTATTATCATTAAAAGATTCCAACATTACTTTGACATACTTACACACTACCCTTTTAAAAAAAGTTTCCAACAGTAAATTATTTAACACATCACACACACATAACACGTCTTATGAACTTAGACAAAAATGGCAAAATTAAGATTCTGCTTTTCCAGTTATCTACTTAAAGGGTCATACTAATGCCTTATGAAAATTCATTTTCCCCCCACGTTGCAGGTATTAAGAGCAGGGGGGTGGTAAGCAAGCAAGTAAATGCTGGGTAACCAGGGAGCAGAATGTAAAGCTGTGGATCTCCTTTTAATAATAATAAAGCCTTTCCTCCTTAGACTGTGCTCTTTCTTAGCAGTACAGGGGTGCCCTATGCTCCAAATCGGAAGTCTTCGGACTAAGAAGACAGACAAGGATATTTCAATCAAAAGATAAAGCAGACATTTGCAATGTTTTCCCCAAACAGGTCGAGAGTAGCGATTGATGCTCATAGTATAGTGTACCTGGTTTGTTAATTATGATCACAGAACAACAATCTGAAATTCAAGGAAGCTGTCTGTAATCCTTAGCACAAACGCAATCAATTAAGTGCTAATCTAACAGGACCTAATAGGATCCACCGGGGTGTTTCGTTTCCTTTTGGTTTGTAAAACCGGGTGGCTACTAATTTCCCTACTATGGCACTAGGAACTTCTTTTTGTATTTTTTCCAGCCACCTCAAATACTCCTCCGAATTACCATTCCAGGTAAATTAAAAAAAAAAAAAAAAAAAAAAGGAGGAAAGTTCAGGACATCTCCCGACCAATTGCTTCATTTTGGAGACCTACCCATATTATCACATCGTCAGTAGCAGTGATGCAGATCCGCTAAGCCTCAAAGCTGCCGACGGCCAGCACGAACTGCAAACCAGCCCCCGCCCCCGCCCCTACTCTCCCGGTGGCGAAATAGATGTCGAGACAACATCTACGAGTGGAGTGAGACCGTCCGTCTCCGCAATTGTAAACAACCGACCGCACTCGGTTTGCTGAAATGTTTAAATATACTCCTGACTGCAAACACATCCACTCACCAAGTCGCGCTGTCTCCCCTTCTCCACCTCCTAAAATTGAACTGGCACCCTGCCCGTTGTAGAGTAGAAAGTGAGGTTACATTTCCCCAGGTATGCCTAGAGGGTACCTGGCACTCCGCAAATGTGCTGGCCGCTGCTATATTGCCCGTACCACATCTCAGGATAAAATGCGAAAACACACAAACCCGCGCAGCTGAGCGGGTGAGCCAACACCGACGGCTCCCAGAGCACCGACTGCTGCGTAATGACTGTCTCTTGACAAAGGTTGGAGTGTAGGAAGGACGCATTGGGTAGGGCTCCAGACGGTGTGGGTTAGAAGGAGGTCCTGGAGTTTCCCCCGGAACCTGGACTCCCCGAGTGTGGTTCAAAGAGAAATTCGAAAGCAAACAGGTACTCAAGTGCGTCCTAGACCCTAGGCATCTTCTCTCAGAGAGACAGGAGCGGGACCCGAGTGGCCGAGCCCCTGGCGGACGCTCCAGGTGGGAAAAATGCTGGAGGAGAGGCGCCCCCTTGTCTCTTCTCGGACCGAGCCCGCCCCCGTCCCCAACGTCCAGGTCCACTTGTTAGAGCGCCGGGGCTCTGCGCGCCAGCTGAGGCGAGCCCCACTCCCCCGCCCCCGCCTTTCAGAACCAGAGGAGTTGGTTGGCAAAAGTGTCGCCTAAGAAGCCTAGTGAGCCCTCGCAGGGCAGCGTCCCCAGGGCCGGCTGAAAGCTTGAACTGCGGACAAGGCCGACCTCCCATATGCCCTGGGTGGTCCAGAGCCGCGAGCCGGGCGAAGACCTAGAGAAGAAGGAACCGAGGTTCTGCCACCTCGTGCAGGGCTCTCTGAGCGGACGCTGCCCGCCACTCAGGGCCGGGAGCCGCCATCCGCCGCCTGCAGCCTCGGGGCGAAGTTAGCTGGGAGTCCTCGGGGCGGGAGGTGGGAGGGTAGGGGCCGCGAACCGAAGGGGAGGAGGTGGGAGCCGGGAGCAACGCACCTACCTAGTCCAGGCGCAAGTTTCAGTGGCGTCCCCAGGTGCGGTCCCCCGCCCCCTCGCCAGGTGCTCAGCCGCGCCAGGCGCTGCCGGAGCCCGGGACCTCAGGCGTCTCAGCCGGTTCCTGCGGGAAACGACTGTAAATCCACATTACTGTTCGAGCTGCCGCTCGGGCCCCAGCATCGCTCTCCTCCGGTCCGTCGCGACGGTGCTCTGAGCCGGCAGCTGCCGGGGGCAGGTACTGAACCTGGCTACTACCGCGCCAGCGGAAGATCGCTGCCTGGAGGGTGCTAGCGCCCGGGGTCGTTTGTGGGTGCGAGAGTGTGTATACGCGTGTGTGTCCGTGAAAGAGAGTGTGCGTGTGTGTGCGAGCAGAAGGGATGAGCTCAGACCCCGGGGCACTCGGAGGTGAACTCCGGGCTAAGCCGGAGCCCGCCGCGCTCCCGGGTGCGGGGCGTCTGCACCGCTGATGGCTGTGCTGATGTTGCTGTGGCCGCCGCCGCCGCGCTCTAAGGCTGGTCGCGGTGGTGCAAAAAATGTTTCTCCGCTACTCGAGACCAAAAAACCTGCCCTGTCTACTGAGCATGCCCGGTTTGACAGTTCCACAGCCAAGGTTTTTTTTTTTTTTTTTTTTCCCTCCCTTTTCCACCAAGACTCCAGGTTTTATCCGCAGCTGAGATGGGGTGGGGAGGAAGGGGGAGCTCCGGAGGAGGAGCAGAAGAGGAGGGCTGAGGGAGCAGGTAGCGGGCAAAGGAAAGGGAAAGCAAAATGAGAAAGATCACGGTGTTAGAGGGTGGAGGGAGGGAAGGAGAAAGCTGGGGGTGGGGGAGCAGAGGAAGGAAATATGGATCAACAAAATTTAGATTTCGTACCACGATGAGTTCCCGGCCAGAGTACTCTCATGACCAGCTTCTATTTTCTCCAGAGGGTTAGGTGGGGTGGGAGGTGGGGTCCGGAGGAGTGTTTGTCATCCCCAAATCAACCTGGGAGAGTGTTTTATAGTCAAGACGTACACAAACGCACGCGCTGTTGCACACACCACACAGACACATACACAGAAGCGTGATCACGACCGCGATGTGTAAAGCCTGAGGACTGACTTAGAATGCAAAGTCTCTTGCCAGGATAACTTTAGCAAAAAAAGAAAAAAGCGAGGTGGCGGAGATAGAAATGTTTGGGTTCCTCCTTTTCCCCTCTACTCCGCCTTCTAGAAAAGCCCAGCCCGTGTGTGGTGCGAAAGAGACCCGCAAGCTTTCTTAGTGTCGGTCCACGTGAGAGAACCGCTGACTGCCTCCCGCTGACAGCGTGACCTCAGTGAGCGAAGGCCGGCCACACGCAGCCTCCTGGCGGCGCGTCGGGTCAGCGCTGACACTCTTCCCCCCACCCCCACCCCCGGAGCCGGGCCCTGCGCTCCAGCCGCTGCCCGGCCTGGTCGCCCAGCTCCCTGGGCTCCCCAACCGGCTCCGCCCCTCACCCAGGTTCGGTCAGTGCCCCAAGCCCTGGATCCCTCCTTTCCCACCCTTTTGAGCTTCCGCGAAAAAGCGGAAAAGCGGAATCTGCACGCTCAGAAACTCGCTTTGGGAGCCTAAGGAGTCCTACTGGGCATGCTCAGGACTTGGGGCGCCTCGCGTGGAGTAACTCTCCAGCCGCCAATATCTGCACGGCTGGGCCAGATGTGAGTCTGAAGTAGGAGAGGTCGACCCCGGATCAGGGTTTGGCTCCGGTTCCGGGAAGGGCGGCGGTGACGCCCACAGTCGCCTCCTCCTTCCCGGCTTCCCGGCGAGAGCAAGACGGTGGGAGATACCAAGTGCAGAGCCAGGGGAGCGGCACCAACTGGAGAAACGAGTCTAGCGTACTCCCAGACCCCCTTCCCCCAGCGCCACCCCCGCCGTAGGCAGGTAGGGGGCGCGCAAAGCAGCGGAGAGAGCCCAGTGAGTGAGTGCCGGGACTGCTAGCCTCTAGGTAAAGAAAGAGAGCGCGAAGAGTTGAATTTTCTTTAGGAGACAGACGTTACCAATGGTTTTCTTGAGTGAAGAAGGAAGGGCGTGTGTGAATGTGTATATGTGCACGCACGTTTTTAATTTTTCCCCGCAAGACCAGGGACAGGAAAGCGAGAAACTATTGGCGAGTTGAGAGTCCGCTAGGGGTTGCAATAAGGCACATTTGGAGCCTTGGCTGACGCTAATTAACAGGAAGAGTTGCTCTCGGCTCCGCGGGTGCGCACCAAAGCTTCCAGCTGTTCTTCTCCCTGGGTGGTGGCAGCTGCACGAGCATGGCTTCCGGGCTGGACGGTCCCTGCACTCCCGAGCAGGGAGACTGGATTTGGTTTCCTAAACAGAGATAGTACAGGATGACGCCAGTGGAGATCTCGGAACCGTGTGTTCCCATCTCCGCAGGTTTTGATACAGGTATTTGCAAAGAGGGAACATTGTAAGCCCAGCACACCAACGAGGGGAGGAACTACAGCTAGCTGAACACTCTCAGGGTAAGAATCAGAGAATCGAGAGAACGTTTATTCCCATAGTCCCTTTTTAAACACTGCCTTCAGCTTCAGGCAGGAATCCTTTGGATCACTGCCGCTCACCATCACCCCTCGCTCTGCCAACAAAGAAACAAAAGATGACAACCCGACTCTGTAGGGGGATAGCAACTGCTTCCAGAACCATCTCTCTGTTGGCAGTTGAAAAAGCAATGGGGAAGGGATGGCTATAAAACCTGTGTCTAGCCACCAGTATGTAAACGAACATTCCTAAAACCCACTACCCTCCTCCAAAAACAAAACAAATACCTGTATATGTGAAAACATATATATTTTGGAGATGTATATATATATATATATACATATATAGCTCCTAAATAAAAGATTTCTCATTAAGAACTACCTAACCAACGAACTGTGGAGGGAAAAGACTTTCAGGATACCTCCTCAATTTCCATCTAAGAGTTCTGGAAGGAGGAAATAAAAACATCTGGTCAGTTACTTCTCCAGTGATTCAAATCACTCTCTGAATCTAAGGAATTCTGTAAATAATGATTAAAGAGAGTTTCTCATTAATGAAAAGGAAATTTTGGCAGAATGAGACTTGGACAAATCATAACAGCCGTGGAAATGAAATGTACGATTTAAAACCATGATCATCTCACTCTCACACTTGCTACCTCTTTGTTAGTCATTTCGAAGATACAGAGGGAAAGGGACGGTTGATACCCAGGGATTTCATGAAAGGAAACTCAGCTTGTTTCTCTCCTGGCAATTTGGCAGTCTGTTTAATCATCTTTTTTTTTTTTAAAGAAACTCTCCTCTACCACCTCCTCCTTATGTTTTCTCTCATATTCTTCCCTCTCATTTTCCTTACCAGTCTTGCACAGCTCCCTGGAGTCCTTAATTCATTTGGTCTGCACCTGTCTCCCTTTAGTTCCTTCAAAAACATTGTTTCTCTTTCTAATTCCAAAGTACAGGGGGCTCTCACCTTTCTCCATTTCTGCAGAACTGATTTACTGCTTCTGGAGGTCCATAGCCTGACACTGTAGGTGGATTTCGTAAAGCATTTATTCAACTTCAGAGATTCCCTAGACACATTTAAGTAACAGGAAATTGAAGAATTTTTATGTGTTTTGCTCACGGGACTAGGAATTTCTATTTTGAATGTGGGTATCAGAAAGAAGCCACTCTAAATTGCCCATTTTAGAATGGTCAATGTGAAGGAAAATATAACCAGTTGTAATGGAGCATGCAATCTGTATAAGACAGTTACCCAGTTGCCTGGGTTATGTTATTAATATTCAAATAATTTGCTAGGAATTTTAAAAGAGATACCTTTTCATTAACAAAGACCACACACATGCATGCATACACACATTTATACCCAGAATTAATGTAATCACATAAGTTCAATTCAGCTGTTGCATATGGAGCTTCTACCTTGTTTCAGGAGCTGTGCCAGCTCTTAGAATAGTAAAGAAATTGCAGAGGCTAAAATATGTTCAAAGATTTGTGAACAACTTACTAATCAACAAGCATAAAATGAATGGCTGTTACCATGTTCCTAGAACAATTCAGTCCTAAAGAACAATAGTTAGATTTGATTTTTGTTAATTTGTTTAATCCATAGCTTGCCTTCTTTGCAAAGAATGCATAATGAAAAATATCACTTATTTCAATCTTGTTTCTAAGTACCCTCATAAGTAAAAGTGTAAGTACAATAATATTAGAAGACTGAAGTCAATAACAATTACATAAAGAAAATCAACATGAAGCATCTGAAATGAAGGTTTTTTGGGTGCTTGTCTAATGGTAAGATGATTTCAAAGGCACAGCTTCAGTACATACTGGTTGTAGTGAACCATTATTTCCTATTGCAACTGATAACAATGCTGTCTGGAGATCAACTACCAGAGATTATGAATGGTGCCAGGACCACAGCTTTTGACTACTATGATTGGAAGCAGGGAAGGGTAGCTTAATGATTTTGTACCCAATCAGTTTTCATAAACAGCTATAAAATTGCAGTTACCAGTTTGCTGCTAGGGAGTGCCCATTTCCAGTTAGTCAGGGGCCCCTCTGAGAAAAGCAGTCACATTAGAGGAAGTTCATTTGAGCTTGATGTGAACAGGTTGTGGCCATGATTCTGCATCCATATGTTCAGAACAGATAGCCAGACACATTTTTCACACACCCAAGTAAGGCTCGGGAGAACAACAGAAAAGCCAGTTAAAGTCTTCTATCTATTCCTATCCCTAATTAAAGTCTTCTGTCTACCTAACCCCACCAGGTCTTCCCTGGTTGCTCAGTCAGTAGAGAGTCTGCCTGCAATGCGGGAGACCGGATTTGACCCCTGGGTCAGGAAGATCCCCTGGAGAAGGGAATGGCAACCCACTTCAGTATGCTTGCCTGGAGATTTCCATGCAGAGAGGAGCCTAGTGGGTTACAGTCCGTGGGGTCACAAAGAGTCAGACACGACTGAGTGACTAACAATTTCACTACCTATACCTATTTAGTTTCCAGATGTATCCTTTGGATCCACTTCTCTGGCTAGAGTTCCAAGGAGAAGAAAAATACTTTTTTTTTTTTTAAACTTTGGGCTTTAGCAAGTCACTTTGCATTCCATATAGCAAGCCCTGCTCATGGAAGTGTACATTTATAGAGAATATCCCTCACTGGAAGGGTTCCATCAATGTTGCTGCACCTTACTCTCAAAATAAAAGGTATCCTTATTACAGATTAATCATAACCTTCAGAAACTAAGACTTCTCAGTAGGGTATAGTGACAATTCATTTGTATTATTGCTATAATGAATTCAAATATTAGCTTAAATTTAAAATTATGGACCATGTAGAGAATGACACCTTGGGCTTTAATTTATATGAAATTCACTTATGCTTGATATGCATACACATAAAAATATGGCAATAACAATAATTTGTTCCCTCATAAAGATGACATAATGGCTTCCCTTGCAGATCTGAAAGCTGACTTTATGCTAGTGTTTGTCTTTTTATTGGAAATACTTTTAAGAATATTACTTTCTGGCACTTTTTAACTATCACAGTTGTTGAAAAGGGGAGATATTGATTTCAAAATGTACCATGATTTCTGTTTGAGAGATGAAATTTCCCTCCTGAAAAAGAATTTGAAAAGAGTATAGAACAATTAGGATTGGTCTGTTGGCATTTATGTGCATTTGAACTTCTAACTTTTGACCTCGTTGTCATAACCCTTTAAGTGAATTATCACGATTGACTTACAGTTAACTATTAATTTGTACTGAAATAACTACAGCATTTTGTGCTTCAAAAACGCACACTTAATAATGTCCATAAGAAGATTTTTATAGCTACATACATTAATAATCGCTACTAGATGCTAACAATTATTAGGATAGTCTGTCATAAACAGAATTTAAATGCATTTTGTATGAAAATCAGGAACTAAGATGCTATCATTTTCCATGCAACACAATGAGCACGAAAATTTCATCTCAGATTAAGGAAACAGGCTCCCGATACATATTTTCATTCTCTTATTCATGCTTTCATTAGGCAAAGATTTATAGAATACCCACTATGTGCCTGTTCAGTGCTGAGTACTGGAAAGAGAATGGTAAAGAAAATATATCTGTTCCAGCCTTTGTGTAAATTATAGTCCACTGGCAAGAGATGGATATAACCAATCCCATGAGGAGCACTCTGAAAGAAAAGAACACAATATTGGCAAGAGAACAGAGGAGACTCAATTTAGATTGAGGTTGAAGCAGTGAGGTAGGCGTCCCTGAGACAGCAGCTACTAATCTGAGGCATGAATGAGTAGTAGTTAGCATTCCAGGCACAGAGTAAAGAATGTATGGTATTTGAGGTGAGAAATGTGCAATGTCAAGGTGCTGAAAGACAGCCTGTGCATCTGGAGTATGGTGAACATGAATAGTGTATTGGGGTGGGGGTGGCAGAGAGTGACATATACGAGAAAAGAGAGGCAAGAAGGAGTCAAATCATACAAGGGTTTAGGGGCCTTGATAAGGATTTTAGATTTTGTCCTCAGGACAATGAGAGGATGTGCTATGATCTGATTTATAGTTCAATGGCTCTTTACCTGCATCAATCAAATTCTGATACTTGCCAACTCTCAAATAACAACACTTTTTCTATCCTTATTCTTCCTGACCTATCTGGTCCAGAGACTCCTGGGAGATACTTAGAGACTTGTAGGGTGTCTGTGTAGTCCAGATTATTTTCACAATAATATCAAGATAATATTTGCGTTTCACTCACATTCTCTTATAAATGTACAACAATTAATTGAATGCAAAAGCAACTATAAGAATTTAGCTGTGTTCTATTAGTGTTAGTCGCTTAGTTGTGTCCAGCTCTTTGCGACCCCATGGACTATAGCCTGCCAGGTTATATAACCTGACAGGTTCCTCTGTCCATGGGATTCTCCAAGCAAGAATACTGGAGTGGGTTGCCATTTCCTTCTCCAGGGGATATTTGTGACCCCTGCACTACAGGCAGATTCTTTATCATCTAAGCCACCAGGGATTAAGCTAGGTGTTATAAGAATACAACTCTNCCTCTGTCCATGGGATTCTCCAAGCAAGAATACTGGAGTGGGTTGCCATTTCCTTCTCCAGGGGATATTTGTGACCCCTGCACTACAGGCAGATTCTTTATCATCTAAGCCACCAGGGATTAAGCTAGGTGTTATAAGAATACAACTCTCCTCAATAATTGTTTGGGAAAAGATGGCACTTTTTCATGAAACTCTTATTTATATTAATATATATTAAGTTTATTACTGTTATTTTAAGTGCATCAGTACATAAATAGTTGATTTCTGCCTGCTTTAACTTCTTTTTTTATTATTTTATTTTATGATACATAAATATCAATAGAGATAACTCACAAAGATAACAGCAATTTGGGGTTCTTCAAAAAAGTTTTAAGAGCATAAAGAGATCCAGAAACGAATGCCAACCACCAATCTTCTTTTCTTAAAACTGGTTGTGGTTTCCCTCCTATCAGAGTCTTTTTCTGTTCCTAAAAGCTCAGTCCTCAGATTCACAATAAGAAATTGATTTTTACATTGCAATCTAGAATGATTACTTACAACTACTATGTGATGCATTTTGAAATTATCTATTCCATTCCAACCAAATCAATTGCTTTCTTAACCCAGTAACCCACACTTAGAAAAAGCATGAATGCCCTCACTCCATTTCTAGGTTTCAATAATTACTTCTAGTTTGATACCTTTGAGACCATATTTCCTGTCTCAACATTCCTCTCAGGTGCCACCTCTAACAGCTGGCTGAACATTTCTTTTTTTTTTTTAATATAAATTTATTTATTTTATGGAGGTTTATAACTTTACAATATTGTATTGGTTTTGCCATACATCAACATGAATCTGTCACAGGTGTACACGTGTTCCCCATCCTGAACCCCCCTCCCTCCTCCCTCCCTGTACCATCCCTCTGGGTCATCCCAGTGCACCAGCCCCAAGCATCCAGTATCATGCATTGAACCTGGGCTGGCGACTCATTTCATATATGATACTATACATGTTTCAATGCCATTCTCCCAAATCATCCCACCCTCTCCCTCTCCCACAGAGTAGTTACCTCAAACTTAACTTGTTTAAAATTGAACTCATCCCTCAAATATTCTTAAATAAGAAATACAGGAGATTATAAAAGCATGTAATCTGAGATTTATATGAACTGACTAAAACTAAAATATGTGCATGGAGAAAGGACTAGGAAAAAAATCACGATAGTATAGTGATTGATGGGATTGTTAATTTTAATTTTTAGTTTTCATTTTCTTTTTTATATTTTTCTGATATTTACTTTTCTATAATAAGTATGTACTAATTCATAATCAGAAAGCTGAGTGCTGAAGAACTGATGCTTTTAAACTGTGGTGTTGGAGAAGACTCTTGATAGTCCCTTGGACTGCAAGGAGATCCAACCAGTCCATTCTGGAGGAGATTAGCCCTGGGATTTCTTTGGAAGGAATGATGAATGATGCTAAAGCTGAAACTCCAGTACTTTGGCCACCTCATGCGAAGAGTTGACTCATTGGAAAAGACTCTGATGCTGGGAGGGATTGGGGGCAGGAGGAGAAGGGGACGACAGAGGATGAGATGGCTGGATGGCATCACTGACTCAGTGGACATGAGTCTGAGTGAACTCCAGGAGTTGGTGATGGACAGGGAGGCCTGGCGTGCTGCGATTCATGGGGTCACAAAGGGTCGGACACGACTGAGCGACTGAACTGACTATTAAAAACAGCACTAGTCTTCCTTACACGTCCTACATGTCTTCATGCCTTTCATTTTAAAGGTATGATTCTATTTATCTCAAGATTTGCTTTAAACACATTTTTCAGTAATAATCATGTTAATAATTTCTCCAGGACCACTTTATCACCAAAGGAATTCTAATTGCAGGATGGGTATAGGCAGGAGTCACTACCACCACAAAGACAGTTCATCAGTTTTCTAGGATACCCAGTACAGTGGTTGAAGTTCTAGATGCTACATGCTTCTGCATCTCTCTCTGTCTTGAAATTGTATGAAGTATAGTTTATCCCACAGACCATCAAATGGACACTTGGTTACAGTGGGGCAGTCTATCCTTCTGTTCAAATACAATTATGAATAAAATCTCAAAATTCTATACTTTAGAACTCTCCTGCATCTGTCCAGGATGCCCACTCCTTCTCCACCTTTATTTGTCTATTCATATTTATCGGACGTATATCCATTATTGCCTCTTCCAAGAAGCCTTCCCTGGCCTTCCATCCTGAAATGCTTTCTCTCTGAATTGCTAAATTGCTTTTTCTTTCTTGGCCCTTATTCCATTCTCCTTTGTATTAGAAGTAGCTATTTAGATGCTTGTTTCTCCCATTGTACTTTTATTTCTTTGAGGGCATGGACATGTCCTTCCATATATCTTAGTTATACATAGTAGGTTCTTGAGAAATAACTGGGGATAAATTTTTAATTTAGCAATTTTATTTCTAAAGCAAAGGATAAAAATAATGAGAATTGAGAAACTTCTAATATGTTCTGTTTGATCAATTTTAATTGCAATTTAAATTAAATTGTAAATTGTAATTGTAAATCAAATTTCCTACCTTATGCAAGTAATTTTCTTTAAAATCTGGTGCCTTGGTTTAACACAATCCTTAGTTCATGCCATGGGAATGTCTAAGAAATAAAATTGTGTTTGAAAGAGATTCTTTCTATGTATCTAATAAATTAAGCTTTTTGGATAAGGTGTCAATTATCTTCCACTGCATAACAAATTACCTCAAAACTAAACAACATTTTACCATTTCTCACANATGTCTAAGAAATAAAATTGTGTTTGAAAGAGATTCTTTCTATGTATCTAATAAATTAAGCTTTTTGGATAAGGTGTCAATTATCTTCCACTGCATAACAAATTACCTCAAAACTAAACAACATTTTACCATTTCTCACAATTTTGAGAAGTAGAGGGGAATTTTTTCTCCTGGCCTTGCCTGGTCTCATGAAGTAGCTGTACTCAGTTAGCAGGTCACATGGGACTGTCTTCATCCCACATGGCCTCATGTGTCTGGTGACTCAGCTGGGCCAGTGGGAACAATTGAGGTGCCTTAATCTCTCTCTGTGCAGTCTGGCCATGAGATACCATATCCTCTGTATCAGTTAACTATTGTTGCATAACAAGTGATGCTGAAATTTAGTGGCTTAAAATGAGAGCAATTTGTATTTCTCATGGTTCTGTAGGTTAGCCAAACATTTGCTCTGCTGATTTTTCCTTGACACATTCACGTGGCTACACTCAGCTGAAGAAGGTTGGCTGAGCTCAAAGATACAAGGCGGCCTCAATAGGAACCGGGTCCTGTCTATATGCCTTACTTGTCAGTTTTTCTTCACATGGTCTCTTTTTCTAGAGTTGGCTACACCAGCTGCCTCAGATGCTGGTGTCAGGACAAGCACCCCACAATGGCACATATAGAAGCTACAAGGCCTGGAAAAGCTAGGCTCTAGAACACACACAATGTTACTTCTGCTGGGTTCTATTATTCAAAAGAGATCACAGGATGGGAGAAACAGACTGTTCATCTCTTGATATGAGGAACTGTAAATACTGTGGCCATGTTTTTCTTTGTATCACAGACACAATTTCAGATATGAATTATTATAAATTCAATGTTCTACTGGATTGTAGTATAGTTAAAATTCCAGTGCAGGTTATGTCATTTTTTTCCTTTTTTATTTAAAAGCATTTCTGTCCCATTGTCTTTTTGTTTTTTCTTTTTTGTTACATAGTGAAGTGAAGTCGCTCAATCATATCCGACTCTTTGAGACCCCAGGATGGTAGCCTACCTGGCTTCGCCGTCCATGGGATTTTCCAGGCAAGAATACTGGAGTGGGCTGCCATTTCCTTCTCCAATGGACTTTCCCAACCCAGGGATCGAACCCGGGTCTCCTGCATTGCAGACAGACGCTTTACCATCTGAGCCACCAGGGAAACCTATCTTTGTTACACAGGAAATCCGGAAATCCATAAATTCATTCTTATTGCAAAATATTCAAGGGATAAATAATAGTGAATTCCTACACAGTAAGCTTATACAATGACCAGGCTTCATTTTAAGTGCTTTATCTAACAGCGCCTCAGTTAATCCTTGCAAGTCTTTGAGGTAAGCAATGTTCAGTTCAGTTCAGTTCAGCCTCTCAGTCGTGTCTGACTCTTTGAGACCCCATGAATTGCAACACGCCAGGCCTCCCTGTCCATCACCATCTCCCGGAGTTCACTCAGACTCACGTCCATCGAGTCCGTGATGCCATCCAGCCATCTCTTCCTCGGTCGTCTCCTTCTCCTCCTGCCCCCAATCCTTCCCAGCATCAGAGTCTTTTCCAATGAGTCAACTCTTTGCATGAGGTGGCCAAAGTATTGGAGTTTCAGCTTTAGCATCATTCCTTCCAAAGAAATCCCAGGGCTGATCTCCTTCAGAATGGACTGGTTGGATCTCCTTGCAGTCCAAGGGACTCTCAAGAGTTTTCTCCAACACCACAGTTCAAAGGCATCAATTCTTTGGCGCTCTGCATTCTTCACAGTCCAACTCTCACATCCATACATGACCACAGGAAAAACCATAGCCTTGACTAGGCAGACCTTAGTCGGCAAAGTAATGTCTCTGCTTTTCAATATGCTATCTAGGTTGGTCATAACTTTTCTTCC
>SJYX01001269.1:68923-141732 GCA_006410675.1 Oreotragus oreotragus
ATTTCTTTAGAAGGAATGATGCTATAGCTGAAACTCCAGTGCTCTGGCCACCTCATGCAAAGAGTTGACTCATTGGAAAAGACTCTGATGCTGGGAAGGATTGGGATCAGGAGGAGAAGGGGACGACAGAGGATGAGATGGCTGGATGGCATCACTAACTCAATGACTTGAGTCTGAGTGAACTCCGGGAGATGGTGATGGACAGGGAGGCCGGGCGTGCTGCACTTCCTGGGGTCACAAAGAGTCGGACACGACTGAGTGACTGAACTGAACTGAACTGATCACCACCATTTTCCCTGGTGTCTCAGAGGTTAAAGCGTCTGCCTGCAATGCAGGAGACCTGGGTTTGATATCTGGGTCAGGAAGATCCCCTGGAGAAGGAAATGACACCTCACTCCAATATGCTTGCCTGTAGAATCCCATGGACGGAGGAGCCTGGTGGGCTACAGTCCACAGGGTCTCAAAGAGTTGGACAGGACAGAGTGACTTCACTTTCACTTTCATTTTATAGATAAAGAAACTGAGGCACAGAGAGCTTAACTTTCAGGTCTAACTTTCCAAGATCACATAGCTTGTTAAGTAGCAGGCTGCTGAGTTCTGTGTCCCCAGAGTCTATGCACTTCACTCTGCTATAACTCACCTTAATCTTGTTCCTACTCTCACCCTGTCAACAATTTGATATGCATTTCTTTTGTCCTGGTTCTAGACATTTATGTATATAAATATATTCAAATGCATTTTCCGTACCTACACTGGATCACATTATATTCTTGTTTATTTTTGGTATACCTGGTTGTATTGTATAACATTAATAAACTATTGGTTAGTAGCATATCCAACTCATACTTTTAAAATGTAGATTCGCCTTAAAGTCAGGAGTCGTTTATTTAGATATAGTCTCCAAAATTGTCCCAGAAGCAAAAACAAAGTGATCTATCAAGTGTTAGTTTACAATATGCTATTTTCTAAGTAATGTAAAGATGTTACACATTGTTCCTTCACAGGAAGACTGCCAAAATTATGAATAAAATTTCTTCAGAGGAAAGGAGGAGAAATTGTTTCCCTGATGTCTGCGTAAAATTTAAATGAGAATGAATGTGATTTGAGTGTTAGTATTCACGGCTGCTAGTTCTTCTCTGTTAATTTACATTTATATTCTTAATGTTTAGGTTGAGCTTAGGGAAATTTAAAACTCAATTTCATTAATGCTATAACTTCCATAGAAATCTCAATATGCACAAAAGTTCCCAGATTGTGGAGTTAGTTGGATGAGAATACAGCAGCTAAGCATAATTGCTGAGTGGTTATGATAGTTAAATATATACTGTCAATTTTGATTTTTTAAATTCCTCTNTTCCATAGAAATCTCAATATGCACAAAAGTTCCCAGATTGTGGAGTTAGTTGGATGAGAATACAGCAGCTAAGCATAATTGCTGAGTGGTTATGATAGTTAAATATATACTGTCAATTTTGATTTTTTAAATTCCTCTGAGCCTAAACCCAGTGTCCCAAAAGTTTAAAAAACATGAAGCTAATATAGTAATGAATTTTAACATCTTTTAAATGGAAACATTACATTTCTGAACCACTGCCCATTTGTGATTAATTATGATTTAAACTAGATCATGTTTCACATTTGCAACTATTACATTGACATACATGATGTTTGCAATTATTGCCTAACTTGAGGTTTGTAAGTTCAGCTAACTAGAGTTAGGGGTATTTTTTCACTTAGTTGCTTTTATTGCAAATATGATCACTACTCCCAGTTGGCAAAGGTACTATGAATAGGAATACTGGGTCCAAACAATAATGGTTTCCCCGAGTCTCAAATAGATTTATCTTTATTTTCTTCTTTATAAGCTATGTATAGATACACTTTAAAAATATAAAATATTTACAGATTCTGCTTACAGAGTAAGCTTTTGGGGAAAAAATTCCCTGAATATTCCAAAAATTCTCAATAGAAGCAACACTTTAATCCTCTTCTTAATCCTCACTTTGATTGTTTTGATGATACTACTCACTAGATCACCCTGAATTATGTTTTAGAATTATATCCACCTCAGAGAGGTTGTACAGCTCTAAGACTTCAGACTTTTAAGCCTCTTGCAAATATAGGCCATGAGAACTTTGGTTTCAAGACTCATTTATGTTATTGTCTTCTTTTATAACACACAGCTGAAGTCCTTTTTTAAAGTTTCAATTAACTTGCAACAGCAATAAGGCAAAAAGAGGGGAGAGAAAAAGCCGAAGGAAAGGGGAAGAGAAGGAAGTGTAAAGGAGGGGAAATACTGTACTATTGCACAGTGTTTATCAACTGCTCTGCCTCTAATCACACTCATGGTGATCCTGAGGATACAGCATTGATTCTGTACCAATGAAACATCCTCCCTTAGCAGATAATATCATATGGTGGAACAGAAAGGAAGGAAAAGAAGAAGGCCTATGTATCCAGGTTTGAAAAGTTTTCTAGGTTCAGTTCAGTTTTTTTTCAGTTCAGTTCAGTTTTCAATTCAGCTCAGTTGCTCAGTTGTATCCGACTCTTTGTGACCCCATGAACCGCAGCACGCCAGGCTTCCCTGTCCATCACCAACTCCCAGAGTCCACCCAAACTCATGTCCATTGAGTCGGTGATGCCATCCAACCATCTCATCCTCTGTCGTCCCCTTCTCCTCCTGATCCCAATCTTTCCCAGCATCAGGGTCTTTTCAAATGAGTCAGCTCTTCGCATCAGGTGGCCAAAGTATTTATTGGAACTTCAGCTTCAACATCAGTCCTTCCAGTGAACACCCAGGACTGATCTCCTTTAGGATGGACTGGTTGGATCTCCTTGCAGTCCAAGGGATTCTCAAGAGTCTTCACCAACACCACAATTCAAAAGCATCAATTCTTCAGCGCTCAGCTTTCTTTATAGTCAAATACTCACATCCATACATAGCCTTGACTAGAGGGACCTTTGTTGGCAAAATAATGTCTCTGCTTTTAAAGTGAAAAACCAACAAAAAAAAAAGTTCTACGGCTAAATTTTTTTTCATATAGAAGAATTATCTGAAAGTGAAGTGAAAGTGTTGCTCAGTTGTGTCCAACTCTTTGCGACCCAATGGACTGTAGCCCACCAGGCTCCTCTGTCCATGGGATTCCCCAGGCAAGAACACTGGAGAAGGTTGCCATTTCTTTTTTCTTTTTTTTTGTCATTCATTTTTAAAATTTATTTTATTTATTTATTTTAATTTATTGTTATTATTTTTTATTTTACTTTACAATACTGTATTGGTTTTGCCATACATCAATATGAATCCGCCACGGGTGTACACATGTTCCCAATCCTGAACCCCCCTCCCACCTCCCTCCTCATACCATCTCTCTGGGTCATCCCAGTGCACCAGCCCCAAGCATCCTGTATCCTGCATCGAACCTAGACTGGCGATTCATTTCTTATATGATCTTATACATGTTTCAATGCCATTCTCCCAAATCATCCCACCCTCTTCCTCTCCCAAGAGTCCAAAAGACTGTTCTATACATCTGTGTCTCTTTTGCTGTCTCGCATACAGGGTTATCATTACCATCTTTCTAAATTCCATATATATGTGTTAGTATACTGTATTGGTGTTTCTTAAAGGATCTTCCTACCCCAAGGATTGAACCCAGGTCTTCCACACTGCAGGCAGATTCTGTACTGTCTGAGCTATACAGGGAATAATTGTCTAGTTTCCCCTTATTAGAAAAATGAAAAAGCAGCCCTAATGACTTTCTGCTCTTTGTTTCTGAACTTGGAGCCAGTGGTAAGTATATTTAGACCAATATGTCCTTTTAACAACTTCCTAAAACTAAGAAAGACACACATTTATTTGATTTAATGCACTGTGGTCTTCTCAGTGTTTCTATTCTGTGAGATATTTTAAGTACATTTGAAATAAATTATTTTTTAAAGAGGACTTTAACTTCATGGCAAACGATTCAATGGACATGAGCTTGAGTAAACTCTGGGAATTGGTGAAGGATGGGGAGGCCTGGTGTGCTGCAGTCAATGGGGTTGCAAAGAGTCGGACACTACTGAGCAACTGAACTGAACTGAACTGAACATAGTTTAATATCTCTCTTCCATTAATAATTTTGAAAATTTGTTATTTTAATGGGAAATAAATCCATGACATGCACTCAACTAGAAATCCAAGAACCTAATTTTTTTATTGCTATAAATATTACAAACAAAAAATGGTTACATGTAAATATACATTAATGATTTGCTCATCCAGCATGGTTAAGTAGGGCATCAACCCTTCCAGGTACACATATCAAGGATATACTGAGGGTCTTGCCTGCCTCTGTTCATTCGAGATTGTGTGTGTAAGACCTAAAATTAAGGCCCCAAATTATGTGATGCTTTGGCATTCAGTGAAACCAGGAGAGCCTCAAATAGCCTAGCCGTAAGTTTCCCTCATCACTCTGGCCCCATGGATAAGGTCCCCTTGTCTAACAACTATCCTCATCCAGGAGACTAGATACAGTTCCTGCTTATCCCTGACTAGCAAGTTTCAGTTCTTTGTCCATCTGTGGAATTATTAAAACAAACCAATTACATCCTCCAAGAGTACCATGGGTCACCCCTCCTTCTGACACTAAAAAGCCTGCTTCTTGCAGACCCTGGTTCTTCACTTGGTTCCTGAATACAACCCCACCCCCCACTCTGTATGATATTGCATGGCATGTGGTGTCTCCTGCCCCAGACTGAGTATGTGTAGTTAATAAACTGTTTTTAATCTCATCTGTCCTGTACTGGGTGAAGAGGGTGAAATCCAAACACAGTGAGGCCCAGGACCATATGTTTTATTGCCAGAATAAATAATGATAAAATCTCCAGTAATTTTTCAGTTTGGGGTAGGAAATGGAGCGTGTTGGTACACGGTGGAGTTTTTTTTTTTTTTTTTTTTAGTTGAATATCATGATTTTGGAAGCATTAAGGAATACAGTGATTTATCAGGTGGTTCCATAACTAATGTCAAATAAGATAAGCTGGTTTTCTGAACCATGGCATAAACCAGCATTTCCCCAGTTTTCTGGATAAGAGTCACCAGAAGCAATTATTGACAAAGCAGATAACCAAGCCCCTCCTCCTGAAGATCCTTATCACTGGGTGTGGAATCAAGCACCCAGATGATTCTTCAAGCTGCCCATATTTCCTTGTCATGTGATCTATTGCTAATGGCAGTTCACAACATGAATTCTTATCATTAGGGAAATTTGGGAAATATGGTTAAACTGTAGTAGTGATAGGTTCAGAAAAGTGAAGAAAGTGAATTTCCTGGACCAGCAGAAGTGTCTCCCTGATGGCCTTCTTCTAAAGAAGGTGATTGGCTTCTTTCTTGGCTCACCTGATTATGCCAAGCCCATTTAGTTTTGATCACCTCAGAGTCAACTGATTAGTAACTTAACTGGAGTAGTATATCTCCTGATATTCATAGATTTGATCATATTTAAGAGGAGGAGATTATGTAAGGCCTGTACACCAGAGCAGGGGTGGGGTGGGATCTTT
This sequence comes from Oreotragus oreotragus, assembly GCA_006410675.1. Taxonomy (NCBI): domain Eukaryota; kingdom Metazoa; phylum Chordata; class Mammalia; order Artiodactyla; family Bovidae; genus Oreotragus; species Oreotragus oreotragus. The sequence goes on from SJYX01001269.1 coordinate 74,465, forward strand.
GTGGCCATCTTAGAATGCTGCCTACTACAAATGTGATTCAAACTTAGGAGGCAATGATGGAAATAAAAAATAAGAATTGTGTTATGACACAATTTATTGAAATGGGCACCCTTATGAAACATCCAAGAATCTTAGTGTAGAAAGGCAGTGCAGATATTTTATTAGGTTAAAGGAGAAGGAGGGACAAATTATATGAATTTTTAAAACATATATGCACTACCCAAATAGATAAGAGACTGTGGTAGATATCTGTTTTAAAATGCCGCAATTCTTACATAGGCAAGACATCATAGGGATAAGAGCTTCACCTATATACATATTTTAGAGTTATTTATGCTAAAATTAGAAACACTTATACATTCCTGTCTTAATGTTGCTGACAATTTAGTTCCTCAGAAGGAAAGAAGGGGGAAGAAACAATGGAAAACATTTTATATTTACTAACAGTGCAGAATGGGCTTCCCTGGTGGCTCAGATGGTAAAGCGTCTGCCTGTTATACATATTTTAGAGTTATTTATGCTAAAATTAGAAACACTTATACATTCCTGTCTTAATGTTGCTGACAATTTAGTTCCTCAGAAGGAAAGAAGGGGGAAGAAACAATGGAAAACATTTTATATTTACTAACAGTGCAGAATGGGCTTCCCTGGTGGCTCAGATGGTAAAGCGTCTGCCTGTGATGCGGGAGACCTGGGTTTGATGCCTGGGTCGGGAAGATCCCCTGGAGAAGGAAATGGCAATCCACTCCAGCACTCTTGCCTGGAAAATCCCATGGACGGAGGAGCCTGATAGGCTACAGTCCATGGGGTCCCAAAGAGTCGGACACGACTGAGTGACTTCAGACTCAGAACAGTGCAGAACTAATTGAGGAAATGATAGCAATAGAAGCATTCAAAGAGAATGACCTCTTTTAAACTGTAATAAACAAGAAAAAAACCTGTAGACCATTAAATACCATAGGCCTTAAAGAAAGTAACATTTAAAAAGTTAAGACAAAATAAAGGTAAGATCTACTGAATATATATATATATTCTAAAAGCAAAGAAATGTATACTATCATGTAAGAAACAGATCGCCAGTCTTTGTTCAATGCAGGATGCAGGATGTTTGGGGCTGGTGTATGGGGATGATCTGGAGGGATGATGTGGGGTGGGAGGTGGGAGGGGGGGGTTCATGTTTGGGAGTTCATGTACACCCATGACGGATTCATGTCAATGTATGCCAAAACCAATACAGTACTGTAAAGTAAAATACAGTAAAAATAAAAATTAAAAAAAAATAAAATAAGAGCAAAGAAATGTAGGAGGCTCTAAGAGGTAGGAGGGAAAATGAGTCAAGAAAGAGGCTTTAGAGGAAAGAATTTCTGAGCTGAATCTTGAAGGATCAGATAGAAGTACACAGGTCCAGAGTCAGGGTCCAAAGCGTCATAAAGATTTGGACATGACTGAGCAACTGAGCATATCTGGCTTCCTAACATCTGTGCTTTGCTGCTGTGCTCACTGCTCAGAGTCAGGGTAATGGTGGTGAATGGAGTGAGATAAGAAGCAAGGGATTCTGTTTCCACAGGAGAGTATAAAGTAGAAACAGAAGCGATCCTAGGATAGAGTGGGAGGGAAATCAAAATTCAGACTTAAATTGAAGAAAGTAGGGAAAACCACTAGACCACTCAGGTATGACCTAAATCAAATCCCTTATGATTATACAGTGGAAGTGAGAAATAGCTTTAAGGGACTAGATCTGATAGATAGAGTGCCTGATGAACTATGGAATGAGGTTCGTGACATTGTACAGGAGACAGGGATCAAGACCATCCCCATGGAAAAGAAATGCAAAAAAGCAAAATGGCTGTCTGGGGAGATCTTACAAATAGCTGTGAAAAGAAGAGAGGCGAAAAGCAAAGGAGAAAAGGAAGATATAAGCATCTGAATGCAGAGATCCAAAGAATAGCAAGAAGAGATAAGAAAGCCTTCTTCAGCGATCAATGCAAAGAAATAGAGGAAAAGAATAGAATGGGAAAGACTAGAGATTTCTTCAAGAAAATTAGAGATACCAAGGGAACATTTCATGCAAAGATGGGCTCGATAAAGGACAGAAATGGTATGGACCTAACAGAAGCAGAAGATATTAAGAAGAGGTGGCAAGAATACACAGAAGAACTGTACAGAAAAGATCTTCACGACCCAGATAATCATGAGGATGTGATCACTAATCTAGAGCCAGACATCTTGGAATGTGAAGTCAAGTGGGCCTTAGAAAGCATCACTAAGAACAAAGCTAGTGGAGGTGATGGAATTCCCGTTGAGCTGTTTCAAATCCTGGAAGATGATGCTGTGAAAGTGCTGCACTCAATATGCCAGCAAATTTGGAAAACTCAGCAGTGGCCACAGGACTGGAAAAGGTCAGTTTTCATTCCAATTCCAAAGAAAGGCAATGCCAAAGAATGCTCAAACTACCGCACAATTGCACTCATCTCACACGCTAGTAAAGTAATGCTCAAAATTCTCCAAGCCAGGCTTCAGCAATATGTGAACCGTGAACTCCCTGATGTTCAAGCTGGTTTTAGAACAGGCAGAGGAACCAGAGATCAAATTGCCAACATCCGCTGGATCATGGAAAAAGCAAGAGAGTTCCAGAAAAACATCTATTTCTGCTTTATTGACTATGCCAAAGCCTTTGACTGTGTGGATCACAATAAACTGTGGAAAATTCTGAAAGAGATGGGAATACCAGACCACCTAACCTGCCTCTTGAGAAATCTGTATGCAGGTCAGGAAGCAACAGTTAGAACTGGACATGGAACAACAGACTGGTTCCAAATAGGAAAAGGAGTACGTCAAGGCTGTATATTGTCTCCCTGCTTATTTAACTTATATGCAGAGTACATCATGAGAAACGCTGGACTGGAAGAAACACAAGCTGGAATCAAGATTGCCGGGAGAAATATCAATAACCTCAGATATGCTGATGACACCACCCTTATGGCAGAAAGTGAGGAGGAGCTAAAAAGCCTCTTGATGAAAGTGAAGGAGGAGAGCGAAAAAGTTGGCTTAAAGCTCAACATTCAGAAAACGAAGATCATGGCATCCGGTCCCATCACTTCATGGGAAATAGATGGGGAAACAGTGGAAACAGTGTCAGACTTTATTTTTTTGGGCTCCAAAATCACTGCAGATGGTGACTGCAGCCATGAAATTAAAAGACGCTTACTCCTTGGAAGAAAAGTGATGACCAACCTAGATAGCATATTCAAAAGCAGAGACATTACTTTGCCGACTAAGTCCGTCTAGTCAAAGCTATGGTTTTTCCTGTGGTCATGTATGGATGTGAGAGTTGGACTGTGAAGAAAGCTGAGTGCTGAAGAATTGATGCTTTTGAACTGTGGTGTTGAAGAAGACTCTTGAGAGTCCCTTGGCCTGCAAGGAGATCCAACCAGTCCATTCTAAAGGAGATCAGCCCTGGTTGTTCTTTGGAAGGATGATGCTAAAGCTGAAACTCCAGTACTTTGGCCACCTCATGCGAAGAGTTGACTCACTGGAAAAGACTGATGCTGGGAGGGATTGGGGGCAGGAGGAGAAGGGGACGACAGAGGATGAGATGGCTGGATGGCATCGCTGACTCGATGGACATGATTCTGAGTGAACTCCAGGAGTTGGTGATGGATAGGGAGGCCTGGCGTACTGCGATTCATGGGGTCGCAAAGAGTTGGACACAACTGAGCGACTGAACTGAACTGAAGGGATGGTCAGAGATAAGAGGAGAACCTAGAGAAAAATACTGTGTAGTGTCATAAGAGCCAAAGTAAAAGAACAATTAAGAGTGACCTATAGCTTTTAACTGGTATGTCAAAAAACTGTTATCAACTAGATTTATCTACAAGGAGACACTGAAGACCTTGGCAAGAACACTTTACTTGCAGTAGTCGAGCATACCCTTATTGTTGTCTAGGGTGATTTAGCAAGAGGAGGCAGGAAGCATAAATGAAGATAATGGGTGAATATGCTCTAGATATTAGGAGAGGCAGCAGCATGTGGCAACAGACTCCAGACTCATTCCTACAAATTTTTGTTTGTTTCTTCCTAATTTCCAGATACATGTACTGAGTCACTTCAGTCGTGTCTGACTCTTTGCATCCCTATGGACTGTAGCCCACCAGGCTCCCCTGTCCATGGGATTCTCTAGGCAAGAATACTGGAGTGGGTTGCCATTTCCTCCTCCAAGGGATCTTCCCTACCCAGGGATCGAACCTGGTCTCTTATGTCTCCTGCATTGGCAGGCATGTTCTTTACCATTAGCACCATCTGGGAAACCCTATAACTGTCTTCTATCCCAGAAAAAAAACATCTGTAAGCTGATTGAAGCTGAGACTCCAATACTTTGTCTACCTGATGCCAAGAACTGACTCACTGGAAAACACCTTGATGCTGGGAAAGATTGAATGCGGGAGGAGAAGGGGACAACAGAGGATGAGATAGTTGGATGGCATCACCAGCTCAATGGACATGAGTTTGAGCAAGCTCCAGCAGTTGGTGATGGACAGGGAAGCCTGGCATGCTGCAGTCCATGGGGTCCCAAAGAGTCGGACATGACTGAGCAACTGAACTGAACTGACTGAAGCTGATTGAGCTTCTAGAAACTAAACAGTGGAAAACTGACCAGGAAATCTGTAAATTATAGTAATGGAGTAAGTTAGACAATGGTAAAGTCATCTTCAAGAACAAGATATTTTAGTGGGAAGGTGAGATAAAGTTTTAAAAGCAGTAAAGGAGAGCTCTCTGTAGCGTTAGTTGCTCAGTCATGCTGTTGTGACCCCATGGCCTATAGTCTATCAGGCTCCTCTGTCCATGGATTCTCCAGGCAACACCACTGGAGTGGGTTGCCATTACCTTCTCCAGGGGCTTTTCCTAACCCAGGGACTGAATCAGGTCTCCTGCATTGCAGGCAGATTCTTTACCATCTGAGTCACTAGAGAAGCCCAAAGGATAGCTAGCTAATACTTATTTCCAGGAATATCTCTTCTTCCCTTACTCAAAGCATGAGGATGAGTAGCTTTTCCTCCAGAGGACATTTTAGAGGAAGCTTCCTTGTCTTGGGGAGAGAACAGAGGACAAGAACAAAGAAGAGGTATGTTGTTTATCATGAAAAAGAGTGACATAATGGAAAGCATTATAAAAGAGGAAGATGTTGGAAGGGTAGAGAGGGGAATTGTATTCCCATCAGAAGAATGGGAGAAAGACGTTCAAGGCAATAGAGGCTTGAGAGTTTGGGAAAGCATGTGTGAGGAAATGATTAGAGACAAGTAAGGTTAAATGCCCTCAAGTTTCTGAATAGAATGTCTCAGGGCATAAAATATAAACTATCCTTCATTTTAGAAGGCTTGAAAGTCAAGCCTTCTTCTCACCTCATCTTGACTCAGATCCACACAATGAAAACATAAATTCATGTTTATGGCATCCTAAGGACTGAGTGCAACTGATGCCCACATGAGGATAAAACTGTAAAGCAGGCACAAAGCCAATATAATCAACAGTCAAAGTGTGCTGGGGTGATCCATGACGTGAAAAACCTTTTAACTGCATGGATGCATGATCTGATACAACAAATTCAAATGCCTCTGAATCAAGAAACCATTTCGGCAAAGACATTCTCTTTTCTGATTGCTTAAGAACATGCATACTGAAATATCAGAGGAATATGTTTTTCTCAGGAGATTTGCTTCAGGAAAAAAAACAGTTAGATAACTTCAGAATTGAGGAAAAGCTACAGATACACAGTAGGTTACTGTTTCTTACTTGAAGCTTACAAGATTCATCTTGTGATCTTTGGCCCAAAATATACGAGGTAGGAAATTAAGAGTTGCATGTTCTTTCTATGAAAACATTCCATATGAAGAGTGGTTACCATAATCTTCAGTGATTAGCCAAAGGAAAAGAAAAAAAAACACAATTTTTTGTTTTTATAATACCTTAAAATACTGTGATATGGAGAACAGGTTAAGTCAAATCTTGCCCTTTACAAAAAGCCAACCAGGCCTAATAAATGGAAGTACATACAGTCTGCTGAAACAACAAAATCTAAAATTTATCACTGTACAATGATGGAATGGACAACTTTTCATGCTGCTCATCACTGACAGTGTTATGCTGAAACTGGTTTTCTATCTACTAGCCATAGTGTAGAGGGAAACCCTGCAGAGCTCATAAGCTGTTTTCAGGAACTCTTACAATCTCTTCCAGCTCTTAGATTCTGTGGCATCAAAATGATTTGTGGATTTGAGAAGCATGACAGGGTGAGTCAAAGAGTGCTCTAGTATTCTTCAAACATTCATACATGTATTATTATTATTTTACTTCTTTTGATATATGCTGTAATACAGATACCCCCATTTTTAAAACAGCAATAGATAGCACACAATGCTTTCAATTAAAGCCTTTGACTTCTTTATATTTTAATGTTGTCCTCTGATTGTAATGTGGCACTACTGTTACCTCCTCAGTGAGACTCATCTTTGATTTTCTTTTTATTCAAAACAACATATCTTATGAGTTATTAATCTTCTTATTTTCTTGGGCTCCAAAATCACTGTGGATGGTGACTGTAGCCATGAAATTAAATAATGCTTGCTCCTTGGAAGAAAAGCTATGACAAACCTAGACAGTGTATTAAAAAGCAAAGACATTACTTTGCTGACCAAGGTCCGTATAGTCAAAGCTATGGTTTTTTCAGTAGTCATGCATGGATGTGAGAGTTGGACCATACAGAAGGCTGAGTGCCGAAGAACTGATGCTTTCAAACTGTGGTGTTGAAGAAGACTCTTTTTGGATTGCAAGATCAAACCAGTCAATCCTAAAGGAAATAAACCCTGAATATTCATTGGAAGGACTGATGCTGAAGCTGAAGCTCCAATACTTTGGCCACCTGATGTGAAGAGCTAACTCATTGGAAAAGACCCTGATGCTGGGAAAGATAGAAGGTAGGAAGAGAAGGGGATGACTGATGATGAGATGGTTGGATGGCATCACTGACTCAGTGGACATGAATTTGAGCAAACTCTGGGAGATGGTGAAGGACAGGGACGCCTGGAGTGCTGCAGTCCATGGTGTCACAAGGATTCAGACATGACTGAACTACTAAGCAACAACAACAATGGTCATAGACCACCAACAACAATTCATCTTTTCTGCCCAAATCTTCTTTGTGTTTTCCATATATTTATAAAACTGACTGTGGTTACCAGTCTAGTCTTTGTATTACTTTGTTAAAAAGTAAAACAAACAGCTTTACCTATAAGGCTATCAAAATATTGATTTTTAATCCCATTCTTCAGTCCACTAAACTGCACACACACTATCCAGTGTAAACTCTAGTTAACTTTCTGAGTATATTCTGCATTTGATTCATGGGTCTTACTAGTTAAATTTGGCTATTACTTTGCAGTCATCAAAAACTTTGTATGATTGTTGGCATTTTCAACAAAGAGTACTAAAATATTATAATAACATGGGAAGATAGTCTATGTAGAAACAGTATAATATGGTGATTAAATGTATAGGCTCTGTAGGCAGACAGATCTGGCTTAAGGCTGACTTTGTGATCTTTATAACTTATTTAATTTCTCTGTGCCTCAGTATCCTCACCAATAAAATGGAATAATAAAAGAAACTGTTTCAGATTTTGTTATGAGCAATGAACAAAAAAATATATGTGAAGCCAAAAGTTTAACTATTGTTATTATTACTGCAATTTCATAACTATGTGAGACTTAGAATGTTGTAAACTATACAATAGCATAAAAAATTAGTTCAATTTGAAAATAAACATAGGATAATCTTTAATAAGTATGTATGATACATTCATCTATCCTTTTCATGTAGAACTCATTCTGTTCTCCCAAAGAAAGCAATGAATAAATATAAAATGTGCTGTTGGTGTACCTAAAACTGTCCTGGAGGTAATAAAATATAATATAAAATATCATCTGTTGCATTATGTAAATCAGAAGAGTTTATTAAACTCAAACAAAGTTTACATGTTAAAAAATGTATGATTTTTGAATTCCTATTTGAAAAGCTGTATACAATAATAATAGCATTTTCCTACTAAAGGAGAAAAAACAAACTTTGATTTGCTGTTAGATACCCAAGCTGTGATTTCTTTGATTAACATAATCTTTCATAACACAGTGAAAATAAAAATTTGTATGATTTCTCACTCTCCTTGTATTGCCAAAGGAAGTATAGTTCTGTACTGCAAATGAAATGTGTTAACAATTATGAACTGTTTGATAGTTGAACAACATTATTGTTGAGAAACCTAATTTGGACAAGGTGTAAATTGGGTGACGTCCAAATAGGCCACACTGAAGCTGTATGATTTAGTTCAATGTTATAGTTCAATGTTTATGTTTAGTTCAATGTGCTACTTCTCTCTTATATTCAATCTTTAAAATTTAAAAAGGAAACATACACAATGGGCTATGTATTGTTACATGCAGAACCTGCAGTGAGATGATATAGAATGAAACCATTTTTATCACATTAAAAAATCATGCACTTTATTTTTCATTAATTTTCATATCAATGAGATATAGAAGAAATTGACATTATTTTGTCTTTTCCTTTTAATGATTGTATGATAAAAGAATGATAGAGTTTTGAAAATGGAACACATCTAAACTGGAGCAGAAATCAGGTGAATTTTGAAAACTCAAGTGCAATTAAGGAACCTGTGTATATATTAGAATTCTTTCCTGAGCTTGTGTACTTTTAAAATATTATCAGCTGCAGAGATCCAGAAAACTTATATGCTTTCTATATGCAGGGATGATTTTTCCATTAGGCAGAGTGCCTAGAGCCCATAACACTTTTTAGGGATCCACAAAAATGTTTTCATTTTCATTTCTTTTAACATCAGAGGGAAAAGATGAACATAATAATAATAATGGAAATATATTAATGATAACAATGAATATATGAATATTTATCTTTATGTCATTACAGTCAAAACATAATTTTAAATTTACTTTTGAAGGAAAGGCCCACAAAAACGAAAGTGTCTATAGTTCTCAGAAGTCATGTATTTCAGGAAGGAGTGGTAGGTTGAAGAGTGGCCCCGAGAAAGATATCAATGTCTTAATCCCTGGAAACTGTGAATGTTGCCTTATGTGGGAAAAAGGACTTTGCACGTGTGCTTGGATTAAGAATCTTGAGATAAGAAGACTATCTTGGTTTATCTGGGTAGACCTTAAATGTAATCACACGCCCTCATAAGAGGGAGGCAGAAGAAAATGTGACACACAGAAGAGAAGACAATATGACCATGGAGAGAGAGACTGCAGTAATGGGATCACAAGCCAAGGAGTGTGGACAACTACCAGAAGCTGGAAGAAGCAAGGAATGGCTTCTCCCCTAGAGCCTCTGGAGAGAGCTTGGAGGGATCTGCCAATACCTTCATTTAGGCCCAGCAAAACTGTCTTCATAAGTCTAACCTCCCAAACTGAAACAGAATAAATGTCTGTTATTTATTCTAACAAATGACTACGAACTGATCATTTGTTGTAGTAGCCATAGGAAACTAATACAGATGATACTCAACTTTAAGTTGAATTTGTTTATTCCTTAAATATATTCTTCCATTTATACTGAAAAATACATGGTATGAAAAATAATGANTCTCCCAAAGAAAGCAATGAATAAATATAAAATGTGCTGTTGGTGTACCTAAAACTGTCCTGGAGGTAATAAAATATAATATAAAATATCATCTGTTGCATTATGTAAATCAGAAGAGTTTATTAAACTCAAACAAAGTTTACATGTTAAAAAATGTATGATTTTTGAATTCCTATTTGAAAAGCTGTATACAATAATAATAGCATTTTCCTACTAAAGGAGAAAAAACAAACTTTGATTTGCTGTTAGATACCCAAGCTGTGATTTCTTTGATTAACATAATCTTTCATAACACAGTGAAAATAAAAATTTGTATGATTTCTCACTCTCCTTGTATTGCCAAAGGAAGTATAGTTCTGTACTGCAAATGAAATGTGTTAACAATTATGAACTGTTTGATAGTTGAACAACATTATTGTTGAGAAACCTAATTTGGACAAGGTGTAAATTGGGTGACGTCCAAATAGGCCACACTGAAGCTGTATGATTTAGTTCAATGTTATAGTTCAATGTTTATGTTTAGTTCAATGTGCTACTTCTCTCTTATATTCAATCTTTAAAATTTAAAAAGGAAACATACACAATGGGCTATGTATTGTTACATGCAGAACCTGCAGTGAGATGATATAGAATGAAACCATTTTTATCACATTAAAAAATCATGCACTTTATTTTTCATTAATTTTCATATCAATGAGATATAGAAGAAATTGACATTATTTTGTCTTTTCCTTTTAATGATTGTATGATAAAAGAATGATAGAGTTTTGAAAATGGAACACATCTAAACTGGAGCAGAAATCAGGTGAATTTTGAAAACTCAAGTGCAATTAAGGAACCTGTGTATATATTAGAATTCTTTCCTGAGCTTGTGTACTTTTAAAATATTATCAGCTGCAGAGATCCAGAAAACTTATATGCTTTCTATATGCAGGGATGATTTTTCCATTAGGCAGAGTGCCTAGAGCCCATAACACTTTTTAGGGATCCACAAAAATGTTTTCATTTTCATTTCTTTTAACATCAGAGGGAAAAGATGAACATAATAATAATAATGGAAATATATTAATGATAACAATGAATATATGAATATTTATCTTTATGTCATTACAGTCAAAACATAATTTTAAATTTACTTTTGAAGGAAAGGCCCACAAAAACGAAAGTGTCTATAGTTCTCAGAAGTCATGTATTTCAGGAAGGAGTGGTAGGTTGAAGAGTGGCCCCGAGAAAGATATCAATGTCTTAATCCCTGGAAACTGTGAATGTTGCCTTATGTGGGAAAAAGGACTTTGCACGTGTGCTTGGATTAAGAATCTTGAGATAAGAAGACTATCTTGGTTTATCTGGGTAGACCTTAAATGTAATCACACGCCCTCATAAGAGGGAGGCAGAAGAAAATGTGACACACAGAAGAGAAGACAATATGACCATGGAGAGAGAGACTGCAGTAATGGGATCACAAGCCAAGGAGTGTGGACAACTACCAGAAGCTGGAAGAAGCAAGGAATGGCTTCTCCCCTAGAGCCTCTGGAGAGAGCTTGGAGGGATCTGCCAATACCTTCATTTAGGCCCAGCAAAACTGTCTTCATAAGTCTAACCTCCCAAACTGAAACAGAATAAATGTCTGTTATTTATTCTAACAAATGACTACGAACTGATCATTTGTTGTAGTAGCCATAGGAAACTAATACAGATGATACTCAACTTTAAGTTGAATTTGTTTATTCCTTAAATATATTCTTCCATTTATACTGAAAAATACATGGTATGAAAAATAATGAACATTTCTCTTGAGAAATCTGTATGCAGGTCAGGAAGCAACAGTTAGAACTGGACGTGGAACAACAGACTGGTTCCAAATAGGAAAAGGAGTACGTCAAGGCTGTATATTGTCACCCTGCTTATTTAACTTCTATGCAGAGTACATCATGAGAAACGCTGGGCTGGAGGAAGCACAAGCTGGAATCAAGATTGCCAGGAGAAATATCAATAACCTCAGATATGCAGATGACATCACCCTTATGGCAGAAAGTGAAGAGGAACTAAAAAGCCTCTTGATGAAAGTGAAGGAGGAGAGTGAAAAAGTTGGCTTAAAGCTCAACATTCAGAAAACGAAGATCATGGAATCCGGTCCGATCACTTCATGGAAGATAGATGGGGAAACAGTGGAAACAGTGTCAGACTTTATATTTTTGGGCTCCAAAATCACTGCAGATAGTGACTGCAGCCATGAAATTAGAAGACGCTTACTCCTTGGAAGAAAAGTTATGACCAACCTAGATAGCATATTCAAAAATAGAGACATTACTTTGCCGACTAAGGTCCGCCTAGTCAAGGCTATGGTTTTTCCTGTGGTCATGTATGGATGTGAAAGTTGGACTGTGAAGAAAGCTGAGTGCTGAAGAATTGATGCTTTTGAACTGTGGTGTTGGAGAAGACTCTTGAGAGTCCCTTGGACTGCAAGGAGATCCAACCAATCCATTCTGAAGGAGATCAGCCCTGTGATTTCTTTCGAAGGAATGATGCTAAAGCTGAAACTCCAGTACTTTGGCCCCCTCATGTGAAGAGTTGACTCATTGGAAAAGACTCTGATGCTGGGAGGGACTGGGGGCAGGAGGAGAAGGGGACGACTGAAGATGAGATGGCTGGATGGCATCTTTGGCTTGATGGACGTGAGTCTGAGTGAACTCCGGGAGATGGTGATGGACAGGGAGGCCTGGCGTGTTGAGATTCATGGGGTCGCAAAGAGTCGGACACGACTGAGCGACTGAACTGAACTGAACTGAACTGCTGAAAGAATGATCCATTCAGAATATTTAAATAAAGCAAAAAATGTCAGTATGTTTGAAACTAAAATCAGTTATGGTTAAGTGAGTTAGTAGCACTTGTATTTTGTTAATGCTAATTAACCAATGATAAGATTTTATCTAAAATGAACAGAAACTAAAAACTAAAAAAAAATATGTTTTATATCAACATGAGTTATACTTATAACACAGCCAAAAACACTTTTTAAAAAGACAAATTGATTAACCACAGAAACCACTCATAATCATGAACACTAAATCTTTACCTCATTACCCCTTTCCCTTCTGGAAAAAAAAAATAGTATCTCTTCAACACAAGAGGAATGGAAGGGTATGAATTTTCTGAGCTGCTGAACCTTGTGATTGAAATTAAGCTTTATGACACTGCTTACGGAAATAAGAAGGGCAAATGTCAATGCACTTTCAAAAGCAAAAGGCAAGGAATGGATTGTTAAATGGGCAGTTAAGTGGTCTCCTGAAAAGGGCATCTACTAAATGTGATATGTCAAAGAAGTAGTCTTAATGTGTTGCTACAGATCTGTTACTGTAAGCTTTGTATTCAACAATATCCTTGCTTTAACATTTAATACCTTCGAATCTCAAAGGTATTCAGTGAGACTGATCCATTTAAATGCTGAATGACTTGGAAAACACCTGTCTCTTTGCTCATCTTTAAATAAAGAGGTGTGTATTCTAGAGTTTATCAAGAACTGGGCAGCTAGAGCTCTTATTTTTCTAACAAAAATATAGTCAATTTCCTTTCTAAATTCACAGAATCCAATAAGCCATATTGATTTGAAAATTCTCCTAAGTTCCTTATTCAAAAAGTAATTCATCTAGAAGAATGCTTTCTAATTCACAATGCTCTCTTGTAGATTTAAAAAATTAATTTATTCTTCTTCATATGAAAACTAAGCATCTATCCAGAGTGGTTTAAATTATTTTATAACTAGCATATAAGAATATATTTGGCATAATACATATGTGGACAGAAATAGCCATTGTTGTATGTTCTATACTTAGAAACTCATCATGTCTAATTATTCTATAACCCTGAGGGTAAAGGTAATAATATCTGCCTCATTCACCATTGCATTTCCAGTGCCTTGCACAGTGGGTGGGTGGATTAGTCACCTAGTCGTGTCCGACTCTTTGCGACCCCACAAACTGTAGCCCGTCAGGCTCCTCTATCCATGAGATTCTCCAGGGAAGAATACTGGAGTGGATTGCCAGTCCCTTCTCCAGAGGATCTTCCTGACCCAGGGATCGAACCCAAGTCTCCTGCATTGCAGGCAGATTATTTACCATCTGAGCTACAGGGAAGATCAGTATATGGCTCTTAATATTTCTTAAACGGATGACTAAGTGAATGAATGAATGAAATAACAACCACCAAAAACTATGCATGCTGTGGTTAAAAGATGTGACAGGTTAAACTGGATGTTAGCCTCTGTAGAAGTAGAGAAAGTGCCTACATACCCCACATCAGAGAAGTACAGTAAAAAGTCTCATGTGTGCCTACCTGTTCTTTCTTAGTGCTTACTATCCCAAGTTCCAAAGAACAGCAAGGAGAGATAAGAAAGCCTTCTTCAGTGATCAGTGCAAAGAAACAGAGGAAAACAATAGAATGGGTGGGCTGGATGAAGCACAAGCTGGAATCAAGATTGCCAGGAAAAATATCAATAACTTCAGATATGCAGATGACACCATCCTTATGGAAAAAGTGAAGAAGAACTAAAGAGCCTCTTGATGAAAGTGAAAGAGGAGAGTGAAAATGTTGGCTTAAAGCTCAATATTCAGAAAACTAAGATCATGGCATCTGGTCCCAGCACTTCATGGCAAATATATGGGGAAACCGTGGCAGATTTTATTTTGGGGTGCTCCAAAATCACTGTAGATGGTGACTGCAACCATGAAATTAAAAGACTTTTTTACTCCTTGGAAGAAAAGTTATGACCAACCTAGACAGCGTATTAAAAAGCAGAGACATTACTTTGCCAACAAAGGTCCATTTAGTCAAGGCTATGGTTTTTCCAGTGGTCATGTATGGATCTGAGAGTTGGACCATAAAGAAAGCTGAGCACAGAAGAAATGATGCTTTTGAACTGTGATGTTGGAGAAAACTCTTCAGAGTCACTTGAACTGCAAGGAGATCCAACAAGTCCATCCTAAAGGAAATCAGTCCTGAATATTTATTGGAAGGACTGATGCTAAAGCTGAAACTCCAATACTTTGGCCATCTGATGGGAAGAACTGATTCATCTGAAAAGACCCTGATGCTGTGAAAGACTGAAGGTGGGAGGAGAAGGGGACAACAGAGGATAAGATGGTTGAATGGCATCACGACTCAATGGACATGAGTTTGAGTAAACTCCAGGAGCTGTTGATGGACAGGGAAGCTTGTCGTACTGCAGTCCGTGGGGCCATATAGAGTTGGACATGACTGAGCGACTGAACTGAACTGATCCCAGCGTTGTTCAATCATTCCTTTGGTATGAATGGTTTGCATTCTCCAATGCTGTCTTTTGAAATACAGACACCTTGGGAAGAAGATAATTTGCTTTCCTCTTAATTATTAACACAGTGACAAGAATTTGTTTATAGATTCGGCATTAATTAGTTTTAAAGACAGGACTTAGTTACATAGATCTGGGTTGAAACCCCGTTCTTCCAATTATAAGCTATGCAATAGTAGCTGAATTAACTTCACTGAGACTGTTTCCTTAACCATAAAATGAATTAAATATTTTCTCAGAATTGTGAAAATTAAATGAGATATCATATGGAAATGCTAAGCATGGGGTTTGACAGTTACTAAACGCTCAATAAACCATAGCCCTAGTTGTTACTTTAATGATCTCCAATAATTTTCTGTTTCGAAAAGTAATTAAAGGCTGCCTTTAGGGTCCCAGAGCCACAGGCTGGTTTTGAGGGTCTAGAGCGGTGGATTCCGGAAAAAGAAAAAAAAGGGAGGGGGAGAGAAGGAGCCTAAGAAAACCTCTCTAGCTTCACAACGTTCCTTAAAGTCAATATTATCCACTGATGGCTATTAACTGGCGGCCATAGGATTGCCTTAGTTTCCCCATCCAAGGCACTGGGTTATTTTGTTTACATCCTGTCTGCATAGGCAGTATCTTTACCTAGTAAAGATGATACTAGGGGTTAAAAAGGAGTTTTTGGTCAAAGAGGCCAAAAGGGTTATAAACTGCTAACAGTATGAGCTTCCTTCTGACAAACTTAGTTGATAAAAAAGGTTCATAATTCTGTTACTGTATTATACCTTTACTCTCTATGTTTTCCATATGTACTATGTGTTTTTTAATAATTGAAATTTATTTTTAGTGAAAAACAAATGCAAATCACATTTTGATATAATATTTCACTCATCATAAGACCCAGAAGGATGGTACAGGGAGGGAGGAGGGAGGGGGGTTCAGGATGGGGAACACAGGTATATCTGTGGCAGATTCACATTGATGTATGGCAAAATCAATACAATATTGTAAAGTAATTAACCTCCAATTAAAATAAATACATTTATATTTAAAAAAAGGATTGAAATCTGTTATGAGTATGAGGAAGTATGTACTATTTCTATTCCTATGTGTTGTCAAGCCCTTTGAGAGACAATTCTGAAACATTTAAAAAGTATAGAGGCTTTGATAAATCAATTTATGCATGATAATTTGTCCTAAACATGCATTCAGACATATGTGCAAAATATAAAGTGTTCAGTTGTGTTTTATGCATTATTGCTTATGCTTGCTGAAAGTCAGGGGAAAGCCTAAATATCTCATAATAGGATGATTATTAGTCCAATCTGGTAAAAATATATAGTAGAATATTCAGTCAGTTCAGTTCAGTCACTCAGTTGTGTCTGACTCTGTGACCCCATGAATTGCAGCATGCCAGGCCTCCCTGTCCATCACCATCTCCCGGAGTTCACTCAAACTCACATCCATTGAGACGGTGATGCCATCCAGCCATCTCATCCTCGGTCGTCCCCTTCTCCTCCTGCCCCTAATCCCTCCCAGCATCAGAGTCTTTTCCAATGAGTCAACTCTTCACATGAGGGGGCCAAAGTACTGGAGTTTCAGCTTTAGCATCATTCCTTCCAAAGAACACTCAGGGCTGATCTCCTTTAGAATGGACTGGTTGGATCTCCTTGCAGTCCAAGGGACTCTCAGGAGCCTTCTCCAACACCACAGTTCAAAAGCATCAATTCTTTGGCGCTCAGCCTTCTTCACAGTTCAACTCTCACATCCATACATGACTACTGGAAAAACCATAGCCTTGACTAGATGGCCTAGTGCAGAGCCTGGCAGATACTAAGTGCTCAATAAATATTTGATAAATTAAAGCAAACATAAAAAGTGATGATATTCAACAAAACTTGAAAACTATACAAAGCAGCTTAAGTTAACTCTACCTTGATGTTTTTTGATTTCAGAGTGTGGGGAGTGGGTATCATCTCTAAGAGTCTGAAAAGAATCCTTGTCCTCATCTACATGGGCTACTACAATAAATACCACAGACTGTCTTGGTTAAACCACAAACATTTATTTCTCTTAGTTCTGGAGGCCAGGAAGTCTACCCTCAAGGTACTGGTGGTAATGGGTGACTGACGAGAGCCCTCTTCCAGCTTGCTGTGTCCTCACAAGGCAGAGACAGAGAGAGGTATGGTCTTATGATCATATCATGGGGGCTCCACTCTCATGATCTCCTCTAAACCTAATTACCTCCAAAAGCCCGACCTCCAAACACTAGCATATTGGGGATTAGAGCTTTACGATATGAACTGGGAGATGGGGGGACACAAACACTTAGTCCATAGCAACCCAGTAAGACAGCATTTCATAAACTCTGTGGTCCTATGCCAAGAACCCTGAATAAGAAATCATAGTAAGGTGTTGGTCTCTGCATGGCCTATGTGTCTGTTTGCACTCATTGCCTGCATTTTCAAGCAGAACACAATACTCCTTAGAGAGCTTCCTTACTGTGCTTGTTTATGAATCAAGCACTTTGTTCACTTAGTAGAATTTAATATTCTTAATGTGCACTTTGATTCTTTATGCCTTTATCTTTGTTCTGAATTTCTGGGGAGTTTCCTTCTTCAGGGAACATTAGCTTTCCAGTGGATACCATTTCTGTTCTGCCTGGGGTATTCTGTTTCATCTTTTCAAGTGCTGCTTTTGTTCAAATAGTCTTTTCGACTTGGAAATTTTTTTTTTTAATCAAGCTTTCTGCCTGTTTTTTTTTTTTTTTATCCCTTGCAGGGAGTATGGATTAATTTATTTTTTTCCTGTCTCCCTTCTAGTAGTTTTGAGTTAATCTTGGTCACACATGCTAAGCTTGTATCTCACTGGTGCTTTGCCAAATTCTCTTTTTGAGAGAAGAGAGTGTAGTGTAGTCTGTGTAGTGAAGGTCTTTAATAACAATCAGGAGGATAAACATTCATGTAGCCTTGTATTTTTGAAACAGTCACTGTTTTAGACTATAACAAACTGAATATAAAGGGAACAAAGCTACTGGTAAGACTAAATATTTCAAATAATTGAGATAAGTCCAAATAATGCATGTATGTTAGCACCAGATTTTGGTGTTTATCTCCACTGTTTTTGCATGTAAATCTGTACCCTTCTCCCAGTGGAGTGCTGTGACCTGCAACTATTTGCATGGCTACTCCCAATAAGCCTTATTATCTGAAAATATGAATTGTTTGCATTCAGATATTGGAAAAATACTTTTTATTAGTTATATTAGCCCCTTATATTACTCTGCTTCATGGTGAGTAGCACACATTAAACAAAAGACAGGTCAGAGCGGGAAACAAAAATCCAAATTAATTTGTTTCATGAGCCCAATGTCATTTAAAAATTTATTCAATGGAGTGAAAAATTAAGCAATGTATTTTCTAGGAAACTCCAGTGTGTGCCATAGAGTCATAGAATATCAGAGCTGCTTTTATAGGTGTGGTAATTAAGGCCCAGAGAAACAAAGTGAAGGGATTCAAATCAACTGCCCAAAATAATTGCCTAGCTAGTGTATTTTCCAGGCCTCCAGAATTCCTTTAGTCTTGTCCAGGGTTCGTTTGGTCTTGGCCTGTGACCTGTGCATTTTCTAAGAGCCAATGTGCAGAAGGTACCTACATTTGGTTTTAATGCTCTGCTGTCACTGCCTTGAAATTCTTAACACTTAAAAAAAATGTTATTGGAGTATAGTTTATTTACAATGTTGTGTTAGTTTCAAGTGTACAGTGAAGGGATTCAGTTATATATATACATATACATACATCCACTCCTTTTTAGATTATTTTCCCATATAGTACATTAAGGGCACCGAGTAGAGTTCCTTGTGCTATACAATAAGTCCTTATTAGTTATCTATTTTAGATATTAGTGCATGCATGTGTGCTTAGTCATGTCCAACTCTTTTGCAACCCTATGGACGATAGCTGCCCAGGCTTCCCTGTCCATGGGATTCTCCAGGCAAGAATACTGGAATGAGTTGCCATTTCCTACTCCAGGGGATCTTCCCAACCCAGGAACTGAACCTGCATCTCCTTTGTCTCCTGCATTGGTAGGTGGATTCTTTACCACGAGCACCACCTGGGAAGTCTTCTTGCACAGGAGCACTTGTTAATGTCTATTGCAAGATGCATGCTGGCTTCCAGATTCCCACCCTTTGCTCTTTTCTGAGGTTATCTTATAGGTGTCCCCTCTCCAGTTTATTACTCCTCCCACCTCTGGAGATTTCCATTAAAAGGCAGCTTTCTCCAGATCTAATGAATTAGAATCTTCATGTGTTGTAGTGCCAGGAGCCAGTGTGAGGAACTCCACCCATGGCAAAGGTCCTGAGGAAGGAGGCTTCAGCATACGCAAAGGCGGGATCAAGCCTCAGGAAACCCCCTGTTCCCGAGCATCTACCCCCCAAATCAGAGTCTGTTTTATGCTCTCACCTACACCTCTGACTTTATGGGGGGCTGACCCCCCACCACCTCTCTCGGAGAAGGAGTTAACTTGCAGCTCCAGTTAATAAAATTCCTGGGTGTGACAAGAGTGTTTCAACTTACAAACTCCTCTGAAGGTTCTCTAGCCTGCCTGAGCAGGTTCATCTGGCCACATGTGATTGTTTACAGCCTCCTAACCATGAGAGGCATGAGATGCTTTAAACTTTCTAAATACAGACTCTTTTGAGAAGTTAAAAAATTATTAGTATAGTATAGAAATTATATTGGTGAAGGGTTTTTCTTTTGTTGAGCCAATATTTGCTGCTAAATCTCCATATTCCCTGCCCTTATAATGAATATAACTAGCATATAAGAAAAATAAGTATTAACCTTTAAGATTAATCATGTTAAACCTTCAGTTCAGTTCAGTCACTCAGTCGTGTCCAACTCTTTGCGACTCCATGAATCGTAGCACGCCAGGCCTCCCTGTTCATCACCATCCCCCAGAGTTCACTCAGACTCACGTCCATCGAGTTAGTGATGCCATCCAGCCATCTCATCCTTGGTCNGCGTGCTGCGATTCATGGGGTTGCAGAGTCGGACACGACTGAGCAACCGAACTGAACTGAACTGAACTGATATAGGGCTTCCCTGGTGGCTCAGAGGTTAAAGCATCTGCCTGGAATTTGGGAGACCTGGGTTTGATCCCTGGGTCAGGAAGATCCCCTGCAGATGGAAAGGGCAACCCACTCCAGTACTCTTGCCTGGAGAATCCCATGGAGGAAGGAGCCTGAGGAACTTCACTCGCTCACTCACTCATATATATATATATATATATATATATATATATATATATATTCAGTTCAGTTCAGTTTCACTCGCTCAGTCATGTCCAACTCTTTGCAACCCCATGAATCGCAGCACGTCTAGCCTCCCTGTCCATTGCCAACTCCCGGAGTTCACTCAGTCTGGCGTTCATCAAGTCAGTGATGCCATCCAGCCATCTCATCCTTGGTTGTCCCCTTCTCCTCCTGCCCCCAATCCCTCCCAGCATCAGAGTCTTTTCCAATGAGTCAACTCTTCGCATGAGGTGGCCAAAGTACTGAAGTTTCAGCTTTAGCATCATTCCTTCCAAAGAAATCCCAAGGTTGATCTCCTTATAATCATACTATCTTTAATTTGAAGCATCCACTGGGGTTCTTGGAACATATACCATGCAGATAAGGGGAGATTACTGCATATGCTGTCACACCCAAGACTAAATTGCCCATCTTAGTGGTGCACCTGTAGATTGGCACCAGGAGACTTATGCCACCTGTCATTTTTTGCTAGATCTATGATATTGTAAAATTTGCCAACTTTCTGCAAGCCTAAATCTGGAATCACCCCTTTTTCTAGAGGCTTTATAAAGAAAAGTGGACAGAATTTGAAAATATTAACCACATAGGCTTTCCAAAAAACCTTTCTAAAGTGTTTCATTGATTAACATATAGCTTACTTACCAGATGATGGTTTGGTTTATTTGAAGAGTTTTGGCTATAGGGTTAAGAAAAATCTTTTCACTCAAAGTCCTGCAATCACAACTATAGTTGCACTGGAAAAAACATAAAAATTTTGTTGTTTTTGTTTTGACACGCTTGCTATAGGGGGATTGGAAGCAGCTAACTCTACAAACTTTGCAAACTTGGACAAACTTCCTCTG
Source organism: Oreotragus oreotragus (assembly GCA_006410675.1). NCBI lineage: Eukaryota > Metazoa > Chordata > Mammalia > Artiodactyla > Bovidae > Oreotragus > Oreotragus oreotragus. The sequence goes on from SJYX01001269.1 coordinate 95,595, forward strand.
CTGGGTGGAGCCAGACTGGCAAAACTGGGTCAATTTTTCTACAGGCAGAAACTTGCTCATACTTAAAAATGTTATGTAATTCTTTTAAAATTCCTGCTCAGATTATGTTGAAACTTAAGTATTGATTTCTAAACTCTCCCTTAGTACAATGGACATCATTTGCAAAGCAAATTCTGACAGAAGATAGCTTCATTCATTTGTGAACTAATGACATGTTTGGACATGATTTCAATTGGAAGAATTCTGGAGCATCCTGAGGCTCATTGACACAATTTACTCATCTGGTAAAGCTCTGTGATTCAATTTGTGATTCTACAAAGTTTTGTGAGTCTGAGTTTTCAGCACTTGTGGCCATCGAAAGTCACCTAGTGACTCAAATTGCATGTTCTGTCATCCAAAATTTAAGCTCATTTGAAACAAAGTCATTCTGGTTGAAATTTACTTTTGAGTAAAACTTAAATTTGATTTTTTTTTATTTTCAGAATTTCAAAGTGTTTTGAGTAAGGGAGACATACTTAAAAATATTTTGCATTATCTTTATGTGAAGGAAACTAATTGTTAGCATTTTCTGAAAGTAGGGCAGAACTTATATCAGAGTCTTAGAGGTATCTGCACACTCAAAGAGGTTAGAAACCCCAGCATTAAGTTTTCTCATTTTCACAAATTTTTTTTAATTCATTCAATAGTTCCTCACCTAGGAATTTACCCTGAAAAATTAATGAAGAAATTGCACACAAGATTTATACAGTGTTAGTTATAATAATGAAAAACTAAAAACAAACTAAATTCTCATGTTAAAAGAATGTTTAAAAATCTATGGAATGTTCATATGAAAGAATATTACATAGATATTTAATATTATATTTAGAAAACCTCTTAGTAATCTAAGAAGATACTTATGACAAAGTGTTGTAAAAGTTATATATGTCAACTCTATAAAATGTTTAGAAATATTTGGAAAGATGTTTGCTGAAATGTTAGTAGATCATTTCAAGTTGGTAGGTTAATGAAAAGGTAATTTATTTTTCTTGATACATTTTTACAAAATTTACAGAATGACTATATATTCTTTTTATAATCAATGTGGAAACATTAAAAAGAAAAAAATCCATTAAAAAAGGGTTTGGCACAGCAATCTTCTTGCAACATCTATGTTATTTTTAAAATCTTTTCAATTAAAGAAATAATGTGCTGTAAAGGAACAATAATTCTGAAGACAAATTTTATCCATCCTTCAGCATTAGGAGCCCTTTAGACACAGATGCATCAACTACTAACTTTTTTCTGGATTTTTGTGACAGGCACATATGAAATTCTAGTTTTCACAAGCTGTACATTACTAGTGAATGCACAGAACTCATAGATTTTTGTTTGCTTTCAAAGCAGGTTTAGGATATTTTGGAATTTGAGCTCCTCAAATAATCTGCAGTCAGATGCCACTGAAATATGAAAAGAAAAGTGTGGCAAGTATCTATTTTTAAATCACTGCAATTCTTCCTGGAGCATTTCCACTGAAAGCACAAAGAATATAGGAGTCTAAGCACATTTGGGAAAACAGAAGAATCTCAAGTAACATAGTTTCTCATCAGTTAGATGTGTTCAGATGGGTTGGTAGAATTTTGCCTATGGCTATATGAGCTGTTTTGCCCCAGAGACATCAATTTCAATTCTCTCTTTGGGCTTCACTGGTGTACAAAGTTCTTCGGAGGATTCTTTTTCTCACTAGAAATACAGTCTCTCCTTTACCCATGCCACCTTCTTATCCCTCAAAAATCTAAGCCATTTACCTGGAATTTTCATAAAACTTGATAGTGAAAAGAGTCCAAAAACTGTTATGGAAGAAACTATATCACAAAACCATGGAAACACTTATTTTGTTATATTAGAGTTTAGAGTGTAGAGATATATTGTTAAATATATATGGCTCAATTTAGAAAAAAATGTAATTAATGAGGGGTGGGAACAATTACATTTAAATTTAATAAAAGGCATGAAAAACTTAATTAATTTAAACAAATCTCACCATAACATTGTCAGTAAGTGACTTCAGCTCTTCAGTTTCAGGTTCAAAGTTAAAAATAACTTATCTGAGCTATCATGGGTTACCACTAAATGGCAGTGCTACTTTGTTCTTATTTAAAACAAACGAATGAACAAAACTATAGGGTATGTGGTTTGTTTCATGTTTACATGGAATTCAAAGAAGTCAGACAAGACAGGGCAGAGCTTCCTGACTAGGGAGCAGCAGGCCATATGCTTGTGTGGAAGTAGGTAGGTGTGTAGGAGGTAGGTAATGGGTAAGGTTCACCGATCTTTAAGGGAATTCAACTAAAATGTTACTATCAAATGAAAATGATTCATTTGATAGTAACATTTTAGTTGTCTAGGTCTGATACAGGATACAGGATGCTTGGGGCTGGTGCACTGGGATGACCCAGAGAGATGATATGGGGAGGGTGGTGGGAGGGGGGTTCAGGGTTGGGAACTCATGTACACCTGTGGCGGATTCATGTCGATGTATGGCAAAACCAATACAGTATTGTAAAGTAAAAAAATAAAATTTAAATAAAAAAAAGAAAAATTTGTCTCCTGAGGAAAGAGCTGAGGAGACAATCTAGTGAATAGTCTAAATACATAGATCTACAGAAGTGGTACCTGAAACATAGAGGCAAAGGAACCAAGAACCAGGAATAGACACTAGAGCGAAAAGTGGGCTTCCCTGGTGGTTCAGTTGGTAAAGAATCTGCCTGCAACACATGAAACACGGGATCGATTCCTGGGTCAGAAAGATCCCCTGAAGAAGGAAATGGCAACCCACTTCAGTATTCTTGCCTGGAGAATCTCATGGACAGAGGAGCCTGGTGGGTTACAGTCTATGGAGGGTTACAGTCTACTCTCAAAGAGTCAGACATGACTGAGTGACTAATGCTTCCAGTTTTCAGAGGGAAAAGTTAGATACAACTAAGGTCACCCAAGAGACATGCCAAGGTACGTTATACTGTGGAAGCAGGGAAGGTGAAACTGAATCCTCAGAATAGAGATTCCAATAAAGAGTATCCCCTGCTCGCTGCAACTAGAGGAAAGCCCACACAGCAACAAAGACCCAATGCTGCCAAAAATAAATACATAAAATTAAAAAGGGGAAAAAACACTAAAGATCTTTCTTCATGCAGAGCAAAGGCCATGAGAGGACATAGCAAGAAGATGGGCATCTACAAGTCAGGAGAAGAGCTCTCAGCAGGAATCAACCTTGCTAGCACCTTGATCTTGGACTTTTAGCCTCCAGACTGTGAGACAATAAATTTCTTTGTTTAAGCCACCTCAGTAGATGGTATTTGGTTGTGGCAGCCCAAGCAGACTTTTCCATGCACCTGAGCAGCTGGAGAAGAGCCAAAGAGCTAATTGATTCTGATGGTAAGCTCATCTGAAACACAGAGCTGGGGGCTCTCACTACTGGCTCTTCTGGTGTTTTTTAGGGCTGGGAAGTGCCTGAAAGGCATGTTAGGGGAGTTCTGATGGCCACTTTCTCAGTAATAGCATTCTTCCAATTCTGAAAACTGAGCACTTTAAAAATAAGATTTTATATATTGGGTTTAAAGTGATTCCATGATAGACCTAAAGGTAATGACAGATAAAGAAATGAGGATTAAAGCTAAAGTAGACAGTTTTCATAGTAGAGAGTATAGATGTACTAAGGATGTAAAAATGGAGAAGAGAAAATATTGTTNTGAAAACTGAGCACTTTAAAAATAAGATTTTATATATTGGGTTTAAAGTGATTCCATGATAGACCTAAAGGTAATGACAGATAAAGAAATGAGGATTAAAGCTAAAGTAGACAGTTTTCATAGTAGAGAGTATAGATGTACTAAGGATGTAAAAATGGAGAAGAGAAAATATTGTTTGTACATCACATGAATAGAAAGCAGCACTGGAGAACCTGCATAATGAGTCCCACAAGAATTAGATATTATAAAGAATGACAGAAATCATCTTCTAAAGAATAGTTTTAAAATAGTCCTACTAAATGAAATTGGCACTCTAAGGAGAAAGAAAAATAATTAGTAAAGAGAAAAATTTCCCTTCCTTCCATAGATACAAAAGGCACAAAGAACTCTGTTAGAATAGCAATTACAGCAATTCTTCCCAGAACATCAGTTTTATGATTTACCAGAACCCATTCTGACCCTTAGAGAAAAGATTAACACCTTCTGTGATATTAGGAATCGAGAATTCAGGCTAAATGAATACACTATGTAGAAGGGAGTTGGGGGGAAATAATAAAAATGATAAGCGTTCTGGTAATCTTGGAGTCATGATCAAGATGCAAAAACAACACATACTGTCTTTTGTACATTAAGGTGACATCTGTGGTTCATTTAGTAGGAGAAGTGTTGTTTCTCTCCTAGACAAGGGGATACTCTGTTCTGAGCCCTCTGCATTCCCTTGTGTGTGTGTTAGTCACTCAGTCGTGTCCCACTCTCTGTGACCCCATGGGGTGCAGCCCGCCAGGCTCCTCTGTCCCTGGGATTCTCCAGGCAAGAATACTGGACTGGGTTGCCATTTCCTTCTCCAATGTGAATTTTAGTAGTAGTAGTTTAGTCGCTAAGTTGTGTCCGACTCTTGTGACCCCACAGACTGTAGCCTGCCATGCTCCTCTGTCCATGGGATTCTCCAGGCAAGAATACTGGAGTGGGTTGCTATTTCCTTCTCCATGCACTCCCCTAAGTACATGCATTTGCACAGTGACTGATCAGGGTGGGGGGGGAACCATGACAAGGGAAGAGAGATTTTCTCTCTGATTACCAAACAGCTTCTAAAAGGAACAGACTGACAATTCTGTATTCTAGCTTACATTAGGCAGACTAACTAGTCCAGACCAAGAGATAGGAAGTCTGCTAGTCAGAATATTTAGTAATATAATATTTATAATTGAACATTACAATATTTTACCATATCAGCTTTTCCTTCTCAGTCATGAGTTTCTTTTAAGAACACAGAAACTACATATTGAATAATTAATATGTTTGACTAAAATTTCTTTCATTTGCATGGTTTAGTATACATCACCATCCAAATTTCTTAGGCTTTGTCAGCAAATGCTTTTTTTTTGATGTTCTTCACAACTTAAATAAATGCGTATATTTTATTTTCCATGTTCCTATGAATAAATTGCTACCTTCTCATTACTTGGAAAGAAAAAAACATATTGCTTTGTTTACCACTTGTACCAGCCACAGTGCCAGCAAGGCATAAAACCCAAACAGGAAGAGATACTTTGTAATATACATGGTCTAAGTTTGTACCACTATGAAATAATGCATTATTCTAGTAAAGAGACAAAAAAAAAAAAATTCATTATCACTTTCACCTCTAGGCTTTTGTGTTGAAATATACCAGCTGTTTCTACAATTAGCCTAAATAAAATATATGGAAGCTTATTAAGACTAGTCTGGGCTTCCCTGGTGGCTCAGACCATAAAGAATCTGCCTGAAATGCAGAAGACCTGGGTTCGATCCCTGGGTCAGGAACATCCCCTGGAGAAGGGAATGGCTACCCACTTCAGTATTGCTGCCTGGAGAATCCCATGGACAGAGGAGCCTGGTGGGCTACAAATGTCCTTGGGGTCACAGAACTGGTCACAACTAAGTGACTAACACACACACACCCACCCACTCACCCAACCACACACACACACACACACACAAGGCTAGTCTAGGGTCAGGCAAGTTTCAAACTTAACTCCTTAACATTATTTGAAAATAGGAAGTAGTGTGAAAGGCAAGGTATTTCTGATATATGATAGGGCTCTTTTTAAAGAGTAGAGCCGTAAATGTAAATTCTTTACTCTGCAGCCTATAATCATTTTGCTATTCACTTTGTCTTAGAGTATATACTGCTTTCAAACTCTTCTCATGTTTTGTTTGTTAAATGCAGACTGTAAGATGATCTTCTAGGTCAGAGATATTTGTTTTATAGATGAGTGTTTCTTGAGTACTTAGAACAGAGCCTGACACTTAGTAGAAAATTAAATATTTATTTAAAAAATTGAAATGTATGGTTTTTGTCCTAGCTGAGATACAAGCTGTTCATCGACAGATGTGTGCAAGTAGTTTGTAAGATATGTAATGTGTAAGGCATTATAAATACTATCATCATCATAATTCTATGCCCTTGTATCTTCAAAGTCAAATTTGAGTCACTGGACATATATGGACACTCAAACAATGATGCTTAAAGTTTGGGGGTAACATATTCCTTCAGGAATCTGATAAGAGCTATATACCATTTTCCCAAAGAAATGTACATTCTTATACATTTGCAGACAGATTCAGGGAGTATAAGAATTACACCTCTGAAGCCATCTATATACCTCTATAGGATCCAAAAATCCCATTCACAGTTCCTTAATTAACCAAAAACAAAAAGGAGGTGGGTCTTCCAGCTCAGGACTGAGGACTATTGGCAAAAAAATCAAAAAAACAATAGAAGAGTACGTTAGTTGTCTGATAGGAAACAAGGTAGGATATCCCCAGAAAGTTAACTTTTTTTGTTGGCTAGGTGGCTAGAGAGAATCCACATGTTTTTTCCCCTATTCTGAAAAATGCACTGTAAGCTTTTCCAAGTGTCCCTGGGGTACCTGTAAGCTTTTCCAAGTGTCCCACCATTCCAAGGACTTATTTAACCTGCTTTGTAGCAATCATTTCACCATAAATATGACTCTAGTTTTTATGTTGTTTGATTAGAAATATATATATAACATGTTAAAGTCTATACATAAAAATATGATTGAAAAAACTATTAAAAAACAATATTGTCTTACTGCTATTACTCAGTTTTATTGTTAGAACTCTGTCAATTCTAAATTGGCATATTCTGCCCATTCTGTGTGCATTCATCCCCATGGCTTTTTGGTAACTACTGTTTCTTTGAAAATTTCATTGTAAAGTCTAGTGATTTCTCCATCTGCATGGCTGATGCAATATTTCTGATTCTAGAATGTTAAACAATGGAACATATTGTTTTACTCAGAGAAAATAGAAACTCCCTAAGTATAAAAATGCTGCTCCATATTTTAAAATATACCAACATTCCTAACTTTCATTTATCAATTTCCAGCATTTAACTATCTTAATGATTTGCCATATTGAAATACATGGAGTACAAGGATTTAAATATTCAATAAAAAACAATGAATTTTCATCCATTAAATACCACAATCAAAATAAAGGCATGACATCCACTATACAAATTAATAACAACACTTAAAATTTTTTTGTTGCTCTGTCTTTCATTTCTCTCTACTGTGTATTAGCTCTTGCTGTTTTAAAATTGAGATATGTCTTCATAAAGAACAGACTTGTGGTTGCCAAGGGGGACAGGGTTGGGGGAGTGTTGGAGTGGGAGGTTGAAGTTAGTAGATGTAAGCTATTATAAATGCAATGGCTAAAAAACAAGGTACTACTGTATAGCACAGAGAACTCTGTTCAGTATCCTATGATAACACTGAAAAAAGAATGTATATATATATATATATATATATATATATATATAAAACTGAATCACTTTGCTATGCAGCACAAATTAACACAACATTATAAATCAACTGCACTTCAATTAAAAAACAGGATCCTTGTCTTCAGATGGGATGTAATGCATGAAATAAGATCACAAGATCTTTCTGAATTCTGGTTGAAGCCAATCTGTTATTATCACTATTTTACCAGGAAGATTTAAGAGAGAGTCGTGTGACTAAATGAAGTCACATTGTGATTCTTCTGACTTAAAAGGCATTTTCTCAATGAATTATAAGTAGCTAATGTTTCTTTAGTGTTGATTCATCTTTTTTTTTTCTCTACTAAGAATCTGTTATACCTGTACTACACTGAATTTTCTACTTTCAAAAATATACAGGGAAAAAGAAATTCTATTCCTTGGAGGAGAAAGGAATCTAGCTATGGAAAGAAACTAGGTCTACTAAAAGAGCAGAATTTATTCCCCAGCTAGCTCTGCTAGTTTTGAAAGAGCCAAAGGTAATATTTGTGAGTTGCCTTGCTGTTGTTGTTTAGTTGCTAGGTTGTGTTGACCTCTTTGAGACCCCATGGACTGTAGCCTGACAGGCTCCTTTGTCCATGGAATTCTCCAGGCAAGAATACTGGAATGGATAGTCATTCCCTTTTCCAGGGAATCTTCCTGACCCAGGGATCAAACCCAGGTCTCCTGCATTGCAGGCAGCTTCTTTACCTACTGAGCCACCTGGGAAGTCCATTGCCATTGTTATTGTCCCCAGTTAAGAGTGCAAGGATTGTACAAGCTTTATTAGTATAAACATAAAAACTAGATCCTAGTTCTGAATATGATACTAACTTGCTATGTGATCTTGGACAATGGGCCTATTTACTTATTTGTCGTCTGAGGAATTTGGATTAGATAGTCTCTGAGTACCCTCAACTCTAAACTATGATGTACAAGATGAGAGGATAATGTATTCAATAACACAGACATATCATCAACAGGGTACTGCTAAATACAAGCTCTCTAAAATAGGTTAGAATGACTTATAGCAGTTTATACATGTGCATATAGCATTATCAAGGGGAGTTAAATAGGCAGAAATACTTGGAGACACCTAAAAACAAACCATTGAATGTAAAACACAAGGTAAATGATTATTTTCTGTAAACTTATACAAATTAATGATTTATGAAGACCTACAAGACCTACTAGAACTAACACCAAAAAAAGAGATATCCTTTTCATCATAGGGGATTGGAATGCAAAAGTAGGAAGTCAAGAGATACCTGGAGTAACAGGCAAGTTCCCTCAACTCTAAACTATGATGTACAAGATGAGAGGATAATGTATTCAATAACACAGACATATCATCAACAGGGTACTGCTAAATACAAGCTCTCTAAAATAGGTTAGAATGACTTATAGCAGTTTATACATGTGCATATAGCATTATCAAGGGGAGTTAAATAGGCAGAAATACTTGGAGACACCTAAAAACAAACCATTGAATGTAAAACACAAGGTAAATGATTATTTTCTATAAACTTATACAAATTAATGATTTATGAAGACCTACAAGACCTACTAGAACTAACACCAAAAAAAGAGATATCCTTTTCATCATAGGGGATTGGAATGCAAAAGTAGGAAGTCAAGAGATACCTGGAGTAACAGGCAAGTTTGGCCCTGGAGTACAAAATGAAGCAGAGTAAAGGCTAACAGAGTTTTGTCAAGAGGATGCACAGGTCATAGCAAACACCCTCTTTCAACAGTACAAGAGACAGATGGCCAATACCGAAATCAGATAGATTATGTACTTTGCAACCTAAGATGGAGAAGCTCTATACAGTCAGAAAAGACAAGACCGGGAGTTGACCATGGCTCAGATCATGAACTTGAACTCCATATTGCCAAATTCAGACTTAAATTGAAGAAAGTATGGAAAACCACTAGGCCATTCATGTATGACCTAAATCAAATCCCTTACGATTATACAGTTCAGTTCAGTTTAGTCGCTAGTTGTGTCTGACTCTTTGCGATCCCATGGACTGCAGGATGCCAGGCCTCCCTGTCCAACACCAACTCCCGAAGCTTGCTCAAACTTATGTCCATTGAGTCGGTGATGCCATCCAACCATCTCATCCTCTGTTGTCCCCTTTTCCTCCTGGCTTCAATCTTTCCCAGCATCAGGGTCTTTTCCAACTAGTCAGTTCTTTGCTTCAGGTGGCCAAAGTACTGGAGTTTCAGCTTCAGCATCAGTCCTTCCAATGAATATTCAGGACTTATTTCCTTTAGGATTGACTGGTTGGATCTCCTTGCTGTCCAAGGGACTCTCAAGAGTCTTATCCAACATCACAGTTCAAAAGCATCAATTCTTTGGCACTCAGCTTTCTTTATAGTCCAACTCTCACATCCATACATGACTACCAGAAAAACCATAGCTTTGACTACATGGACATTTGCTGGCAAAGTAAAATCTCTACTTTTTAATATGCTGTCTAGGTTGGTCATAGCTTTTCTTCCAAGGAGTAAGCATCTTTCAATTTCAGTCCAGTTGAGCTATTTCAAATCCTAAAAGATGATGCTGTGAAAGTGCTGCATTCAATATGCCAGCAAATTTGGAAAACTCAGCAATGGCCACAGGACTGGAAAGGTCCATTTTCATTCTAATCCGAAAGAAAGGCAATGCCAAAGAACGTTCAAAGTACCACACAATTGCACTCATCTCACATGCTAGCAAAGTAATGCTCAAAGTTCTCCAAGCCAGGCTTCAAAATTATGTGAACTGTGAACTTCCAGATGTTCAAGCTGGATTTAGAAAAGGCAGAGGAAACAGAGATCAATTTGCCAACATATTATGGATCATTAAAAAAGCAAGAGAGTTCCAGAAAAACAATTACTTTGGCTTTATTAATTACACCAAAGTCTTTGATCGTGTGGATCACAACAATCTGTGGAAAATTTTTCAAGAGATGGGAATACCAGACCACCTGACCTGCTGCCTGAGAAATCTGTATGCAGGTCAAGAAGCAGCAGTTAAAACTGGACATGGAACAACAGACTGGTTCCAAATAGCGAAAGAAGTATGTCAAGGTTGTATATTGTCACCCTGCTTATTTAACTTATAAGCAGAGTATATCACGTGAAATGTCAGACTGGATAAGACACAAGCTGGAATCAAGATTGCTGGGAGAAATTCAATAACCTCAGATACGCAAATGATACCACCCTTATGGCAGAAAGTGAACTAAAGAGCCTCTTGATGAAAGTGAAAAAGAGTGAAAAAGTTGGCTTAAAACTCAACATTCAGAAAACTAAGATCATGGTATTCAGTCCCATCATTTCATGGCAAATAGATGGGGAAACAATGGATTATACAATGGAAGTGACACATAGATTCAAGGGATTAGAACTGATAGAGTACCTGAAGAACTATAGATGGAGGCTCATAACATTGTATTGGAGGCAGTGATCAAAACCATCCCCAGGAAAAAGAGGCAAAATGGTTGTCTGAGGAGGCTTTACAAATAGCTAAGAAAAGAAGAGAAGCTAAAGGCAAAGGAGAAATGGAAAGATATACCCATCTTAATATAAGTTCCAAAGAATAGCAGAGAGATAGAAAGCCTTCTTAAGTGAACAATGCAAAGGAATAGAGGAAAACAATAGAATGGGAAAGACTAGAGATCTCGTCAAGAAAATTAGAGATACCAAGAGAACATTTCATACAAAGATGGGCACAATAAAAGACAGAAACAGCAAGGATCTAACAGAAGCAGAAGATATTAAGAAGAAGTGGCAAGAATACACAGAAGAACTATACAAAAATGATCATAATGACTCAGATAACCATGACGATGCAGTCATTCACCTAGAGCCAAACATCCTTGAGTGTGAAGCCAAGTGAACCTTAGAAAGCATTACTATGAACAAAGCTAGTGGAGGTGATGGAATTCCAGCTGAGCTCTTTCAAATCCTAAAAGATGATGCTTTGAAAGTGCTGCACTCAATATGCCAGCAAAGTTGGAAAAGTCAGCTGTGGCCACAGAACTGGAAAAGGTCAGTTTTCATTCCAATCTAAAAAAAGGGCAATGCCAAAGAATGTTCAAACTTCCACAAAATTGCGCTCATTTCACATTCTATCAAAGTAATGCTCAAAATTCTCCAAGCTAGGCGTCAGCAGTGCATGAACTGAGAACTTCCAGATGTTCAAGCTGGACTTAGAAAAGGCAGAGGAATCAGAGGTCAAATTGCCAGGATCTGTTGGATCATTGAAAAAGCAAGAGAATCCAGAAAAACATCTACTTCTGCTTCATTGACTATGCCAAAGCCTTTGACTGTGTGGATCACAACAAGCTGTGGAAAATTCTTAAAGAGATGGAAATACCAGACCATCTTACTTGCCTCCTGAGAAATCTGTGTGTATGTCAAGAAGCAACAGTTAGAACCAGACATGGAACAATGATCTGGTTCAAAATTAGGAAAGGAATACGTCAAGGTTGTATATTGTCACCCTACTTATTTAACTTCTAAGCAGAGTACATCATGTGAAATGCCAGGCTGGATGAAGCACAATTGGAATCAAGATTGTCAGGAGAAATATCAATAACCTCAGATATGCATATGACACTACCCTTATGGCAGAAAGCAAAGAGGAACTAAAGAACCTCTTGATGAAAGTGAAAGAGAAGAGTGAAACAGCTGGCTTAAAATTCAACATTCAAAAAACAAAGATCATCCAGTTCCCTCACTTCATGGCAAATAGTTGGGGAAACAAAGGAAACAGTGACAGACTTTATTTTCTTTGGCTCTAAAATCACTGTAAATGGTGTCTGCAACCATGAAATTAAAAGACACTTGCTCCTTGGAAGAAAGAAAGCTATGCCAAATCTAGACAACATATTAAAAAGCAGAGACATTGCTTTGCCGACAAACGTCCATCTTGTCAATGCTATGGTTTATCCAGTAGCCGTGTATGGATGTGAGATTTGGACCATAAAGAAGGCTGACCAGTGAAGAATTGATGCTTTTGAACTGTGGTGTTGGAGAAGACTCTTGAGAGTCCCTTGGACTGCAAGGAGATCCAACCAGTTAATCCTGAAGGAAATCAGTCCTGAATATTCATTGGAAGGACTGATTTTGAAGCTGAAGCTCCAATACTTTGGCCACCAGATGGGAGGAGCCGACACATTAGAAAAGACTCTGATGCTGGCAAAGATTGAAGGCAGGAGGAGAAGGGGATAACAGAGGATGAGATGGTTGGATGGCATCACCAACTCAGTTTGAACACGCTCCGGAAAATGGTGAAGAATAGGGAAGCCTGGTGTACTGCAGTCTATGGGATCGCAAAGAGTCAGACATGAGTAGGCGACTGAACAATGTAAATTTTAAAATCACATGAAAAATATCATTATGGGTACATATTGAAATAGTAAAAGTTTTAAAATTATGTGCAGGAATAATATATACATAAGTTTAGGAAAATGAAATCTCTAGTATTTGGTTCCTGGAAAGGGGCATGAGACTTAAGGGACATCTGTAATATGGAGTTCTTTTAGAAGGAAGAGTTAAAATTCAGCAAAATTTAAAGCTGAAAATTGATAAAGTAAACTATTAATATTTTAAATATTGTTTTTGACTGTTTAAGATATTTTACATTGAAGACAATAATCCTTAAAAGAAAAATGATTGTCAGGGATATACACAAAAAAAGCGTTGGCAAAGTACCGCTCATGGGGCAAGTCTAGTTCAAGATCTGTTTTTGTGTGACTTTAGAGCTAACAATGGTTTTTACATTTTGAAGGGCTTGTTACAAATCAAACAAAACATCTCACAAAGACTATAATACTTATTATCTGGCTCTTCACAGAAAGATTTTCACTCCTTGCTGCCAAAAATATTAATTGTGGCTATCTCTAAGTTATTGCGTTATTGGAACTTTTGTTTTTGATTTTTCTCTTTTTGCTTTTATATTTTCCTCAAGTTTTCCATAGTGATTTTATGATCAGAGAAATAAAAACCATCAAAGTGATTTTTAAAGAGGGCTTGAAAAATGTAATTTCCTATCAAATTGAACATTTCCTCCAGTTATCTGTGTCAAACCCTTAATTACATGGAATTAAGTTATTGCGTTATTGGAACTTTTGTTTTTGATTTTTCTCTTTTTGCTTTTATATTTTCCTCAAGTTTTCCATAGTGATTTTATGATCAGAGAAATAAAAACCATCAAAGTGATTTTTAAAGAGGGCTTGAAAAATGTAATTTCCTATCAAATTGAACATCTCCTCCAGTTATCTGTGTCAAACCCTTAATTACATGGAAAGTCTGTCTTTCACAGCTATTAAAAGGCAAGCTTCAAACCCAAATCCATTCTTATCATCAGAAATTTTGATTTGGAATTTCAAGATAAATAAGGTTTTAATGCTTCTGATAATGATGATGGTGCAAAAGTTCTATCTCAGATCAGTACAGTTTCTTTTAGGACCCTGAGACTAGGCTCCCTAACCTCTTCAGATCACTTCCCATTCCCTGATTAGTTGTTGCTGATTTTTACCTCCATCAGGAATTTCTAAGCATCTCATTTTGTACAACCGACACACAGTGAAAAGTGTTAGCAGTTTTGATCATTGATGTAGCTATATGGAATCTAAATGTTTCCATTTGCTCTGTTTTGCAAAGGATCTATAATAGAACTCCTGAGAGTTCACCTGACATTTTTAATTTTATAAATGTTTTTATTAGCTGCATTCCCATATCCCTGAAACACCTTATGACTTGTAGCAGGGTACTTCCTCTATATCATGCACAAATATTAAAAAAAAAATAGGTTTGAACAAATGTGTACTGCCTTTTCCCAGAACTTTCCAAGGGTGTATGCATTTCCTGTAAACCAATATCTGAAATATGAAAGCAGTGAGAAATTCTTTGCCAGTAAAAGCCCTGCAAAATACTTTGGGGAAGAGTGTGGCCTATAACTGAAGAAAGTAGAGTGCAGTGTAAGTATTGTTTTAAAAAATGATTTCAATGCGGGTATCTCAAAAAGGATACTTATAAGCATAATGCATTTTAAATATTCCAAAACATCAAAGATAAGCATGTCTAGATACACAAAGTGCTAGCACATAGCACCTTCCTGGAAATTGTATGTTACTGTAGGTTATAATTTTATAGATTCTGGTTCTGAGGTTTGGGGCATATTCCTCTGGGAAATGGAATGAATGAAAAAAGAATTGTAAATGCTAAATAGCTTACTCTTTCATTGATTCATCTGAGAATTACTTTCCTATATAATTTCTTCATGCCTCAGTAGAAGAATTAGTTCCATAGTATTTAATTTCTTACCTAGTAAATAAAAATATTAATGTACGTATTTTGGTGCATACTGAAAATTCGCTTTATAGAACACAAAGCCTTAGGTGTATTTTTTCCACTGAGCACCAATGCCTTAGTTATTTTTCTACTTTTAATTAAAACTATTCAGTTATTTCCACCCAAGTGTATCTTTTTTCAAATTTTATTCAAATGCCCCACTGCTCTGATATGTCATGCCTAGTTCTCATAATCTTTTTAAATAGTAAATCAGTCATGTTATATTTTGCCAAAGATATAGTGTTATAAATTCTAAAGAATAAGGATTTCCTCATGTTAGAGGTAAAAATACTGATCCTTCTTTAATCAAAAGACTCAATTCTTTAAACATCCATGATACAATTCTAATTCAAAGGTTAATCCAGGATGAACACTAAATTACGACTTTTCTGAAAGAAACTATTATAATTCTTATTATACTTCTTAAGATGGATTTTTCTTAGAAATCACCCACCTATTAACTGATAGAATTTTTAAAATCTTTGAATATAAGATTCGATACATATTCCAGATTTAAAATAACAGGATGATAAATGTACTTTAATATCCACTTAAACATTTATATGAACAAGTCTCCATATATGTCAAAGAAGAATATGATTTTTGTCTGTAAGTGAGGGATAACATGTTAAAGCCATTTGATTTACCAAGGTGGAAGGAAGTGATTCAATCAATAAAACTTTCATTTTTAACATGAAATATTTCTATACTGATGATTGAATGTTAAGAACACTAAATGTTAATAGTAGTTGCTACTATGTGGCAGGATTTGAAGAGTTATTATTTTTCTTTTTCCTTGCCTAGTTTTCTAAAGAGGAGAAATGTTGCTATTTCAATAAGAAAATTAAAAAGCCAAGAGAACAACAAAATTTACTTAAAAACATAATACTTCTATTTTAAGACAATTAGATGACAATGGTATAAGTATTAAAAATGTAAGAAAAAAAGAAATAAAACTATCAAATACTGATCTGGGAGAGATATATATTTCCCTGCTAAAGTGGCTCTCCCTTAGTCATAATCACATATATATCCATCTTCTTCCCAGATCAGCATTTAGTATCCTTATAATAATTGATTTTTCTTCATATGATCATATGATGAAGCAATGGAGAACCCTCCCTTGCTGGGCTATTAAATGATTCTCCATGTAAGAGGAAATTCCAGGTAGATTAGCTCCTGTTTCTTCCTTTGGGAAACATCAGTTCAGTTCACTTGCTCAATCATACCCAATTCTTCATGACCCTATGGACTGCATCACTCCAGGCTTCCCTGTCCATTACCAAGTCCTAGAGCTTGCTCAAACTCATGTCCATTGAGTCAGTGATGCCATCCAACCATCTCATCCTCTGTCGTCCCCTTTTCTTCCTGCCTTCAATCTTTCCCGCATCAGGGTCTTTTCCAGTGAGTCAGTTCTTTGCATTAGGTGGGCAAAGTATTGGAGCTTCAGCTTTGGCATCAGTCTTTCCAATGAATATTCAGGACTGATTTCCTTTAGGATTGACTGGTTGGATCTCCTTGCAGTCCAAGGGACCCTCACAAATATTCTCCAACATCACAGTTCAAAAGCGTCAATTCTTCGGCGCTCAGCTTTCTTCATGGTCCAACTCTCACATCCATGCATGTCTACTGGAGAAACCATAGCTTTGACTAGATGGACCTTTGTTAGCAAAGTAATGTCTCTGCTTTTTAAGATGCTATATGGGTTGATCATCCTGGCTTTTCTTTCAAGGAGCAAGCGTCTTTTAATGTCATGGCTGCAGTCACCACCTGCAGTGATTTTGGAGCCCAAGAAGATAAAGTCTGTCACTGTTTCCATTGTTTGCCCATCTATTTGCCATGAAATGATGGGACCAGACGCATGATTTTAGTTTTTTTTTGAATGCTGAATTTTAAGCCAGCTTTTTCATTCTTCTCTTTCACTTTCATCAAGAGGCTCTTTAGTTCCTCTTCACTTTCTGCCATAAGGGTGCATATCTGAGGTTATTGATATTTCTCTTGGCAATCTTGATTCCCACTTGTGCTTCATCCAGCCCAGCATTTCACATGATGTATTCTGCATATAAATTAAATAACCAGGGTAACAATATACGGCCTTGACGTACTCCTTTCCCAATTTGGAACCATGGCCCACTACAGTTTCTGGAGCATTTTTTCAGGTGGCCAAAAGTTATGTCATGCTGACTATCTCCCTTGTGTATCTAGAATATAGTTGTTTCTCTATATCCAAATGCTAAAAACTGGTTCCAGAACCCTTAGGTATTTGCAGCATTCCTTATATAAAATGGCATAGTAATTGCATATAGCTCATGCACATCCTCCCCTATACTTTAAACCATTTATAGATTACTTATAATAACTAAATATAATATAAATGCTATCTAAGTAGGTATAAATACAATGTAAAGGTGATGTAAATAGTTGCTAGAAGCATAACAAATTTAAGTTTTGCTTTTGGGAAGTTTCTAGAATTTTTTTCTTTTAATATTTCTGATCTGTGGTTGGTTGAATCTGAGGATGCAGAACCTGCAAATATGGAAGGCTGACTGCACTGTAATAATACTTTCCTTGTACCTTTAACACTTGATCAAGCTTTTTATGTAATTTGGAGGTTAATATTCCCAGTAAGTCTCTCCTCAGGTGTAAGTTAGAGGCTTGGGGAGCCCACTAAGGTACTAACCCCTTCCAGCTGTTATGGAGTAGGTAGCCTAAAAATATTAATGCACCTCCTTAACCACTTCACTCACTTCCCAGAGAGAGAGACTTTGGCATAGGAGAGAAAATGGCCAAATCTATTTATTTTATTCCTTGGTTTTATTGTGCTTATCACCCTCTAGGCACCCATAAACACTATATAAAAATCTGGTTTGGATAAAGTCAGCTTTGATCAAGAAAAGTTTTGCTGATAAGGTTTAAAAAGCTGCTTATACTTTTTTGTTCAATCTGGCTTCTCTATTTTGAAACCTCTGCCACACAATCGTCAGCTGAGATGACAGTTACAGAATGAGATAAAAGGCTTATTCTTCAGCAACAGAAATGCTTTTTTAAGGTCCAGTATAAATCCTTGATTTGAATTGAAGAAAATTCTCTAGTTTCTACCAATGTGCTTCACATGATATCAGTAAGTTTCCTGTTGGGCTGGAAAGGTTGGTCTGTGGTTGGTCTGTATTTGAGCATTCCATGTCACTGAAAACAAGGTAGGCAGCATCTAAAGGGTTATCCTCTAAAGTATAAATAATTGCCTTCATTCTGCATCACTGTTCTGACATAGGTTGCTCAGTTCAGTTCAGTCGCTCAGTCATGTCCGACTCTTTGAGACCCTATGGACCTCAGCATGCCAGGCTTCCCTGTCTGCCCCCATTTTGTCTTGTTTTATTTTGTCTTTTTTGTTTGTTTGTTTTTGTTAGTAACCTAGTATACCTTGATGAAGCCAGTTATGACCTAACTTTTCAATTCCTTATTTAATAACATCTCCTAGAAGCTTCTTTTATCCTTAAAGTTTCCAGCTGGCTGCTGATATTTTTTCTCCTTATATTCATGTGCTTAATACAGTAATGACAGTTTGATTTCTTTTTATTAACTGCCCATTAATAAAAATATCTGGAGCTGTTTCGAACAGTGTTCTTTATTTTAATGATTTTATGAAGTAATACATTAATGGTCTGAAACTCTGTTTATCAATAAAGATTATGGTCTTTTTTTTTATATACAGTGAATCCACCAGTGTGGATCTACTGTGTACTTGGATTTGTAGCTTAGGTGACTGACTTATCTATAAGAAGGTTGAACTAAACAAACTCTTCTGAAAATGAGATTTTAATAAGGCAGCATTCAGTGAGGGTAGAGTTCAGAAAAATCTCCAATTAAAGATGTTTTTCTTCCCATTTTCTTTCCTCTAAAGAAGAAAGAAAATCCATTTGTCTAGTGTCTGTCACCTTGAGTGGGTTTCAGTGAAAGAGGTGGCATAATGCAGTTGAGCGGGGTTGGGAGACACTAGGACTTAAAAGGGTTGGTTTCTGGTCTAGGTTTTATAATTGTATATGCTCTAGACAAGCTTACACACAAATTACTCAATATCTAGACCTTAACTTGAACATTTATAAAATGGAAAAATTTATATGAGACATTCCTATCTCACACATTTTTCCGAGGGACAAATAAAATAAGAAAATTTATGTGAAAGACTTCACCTGCAATGCAGGATATCTGGGTTCAATCCCTGGGTTGGGACGATCCCCTGGAGGAGGGCATGGCAACCCACTCCAGTATTCTTGCATGGAGAATCCCCATGGACAGAGGAGCTTGGCGGGCTACAGTCCATGGGGTTGCAAAGAGTCGACTGAGGGACAAAGTACACACAAAGCACCAGAACGAGGTTAGGTATATTTATTTTAAAAGTGATCCGGAGGGATGCTGTGGGGTGGGAGGTGGGAGGGGGGTTCATGTTTGGGAGTTCATGTACACCCGTGGTGGATTCATGTCAATGTATGCCAAATCCAATACAGTACTGTAAAGTAAAGTAAAAAAAAAAAAAGTTTCTTGTGTAATTATTTTTGTTTTGCCTAATTTGAGGGAACTGCCAGTTTCCACATAATTGCATTTACCAATAAAAGAATCATAGAGCATTTTATTATAATCAAGGTTCATGAGCCTCAATTCTACCTCTCAATGTTAAATAAATTTAGTCAAATCAGTCTTACAATTTCAACCTTTTGGTTTTATATACATACAGCTTGCTCACAGTATATAACTCATATTTGCTGTTAGTGTTCAGACAAACCAATCTGCCACAGTTTATTTGCACAATGCAGTTAACAGAAATCAATGTTAGTGGAGCTAAAGATGCATTGTTGCACCCATGAACAAATTTCTATAAGATGTCATAGCAACCAGCATTTTGATCAATTTCCTAAAACATGAAACAAAACAAAAAACATCCAGTTCATTCTATAGCAGACTCAGGGGGCTAGAAAACTGAACTTCTAGGTAGAAAGGAAAACTAGTTCAGGGTGAAACCCTTGGTCTACTGTGTCGTCTAGACCAGAGGTCTCCAAGCATAACTGACAAATAGTAAAATAACCCCAAAACGGTTAAAAAATCAGACAAATTCCCACATCCTGATTCAGTAGGTATGGTGTGGAGTCTGAGACTTTGTGCTTTAAAAATCTTCCCAGGAAGTTCTGAGACTCAACCAGATTTGAGATGCACAATGGCACCCCACTCCAGTACTCTTGCCTGGAGAATCTCATGGATGGAGGAGCCTGGTAGGCTGCAGTCCATGGGGTCACTAAGAGTTGGACACGACTGAAGCGACTTAGCAGCAGCAGCAGCAGCAGTCTAAATTACCACAAGAGGCATAATGGGAGGGGTTTATCCTTAACACTGTGTTAAAGACAGTGACAATTGAGAGACACAATTGAGTCCTTAATTTTAGTTTTCTAGTCCAACTGAATCCTCCTTTATAGATCTTTATTAACCATATCTCATGGTCAGAGACTTGAATCTTACTTCTAAGGCAGCAATCATCAAACTTTATTGCACTTAACATCATATAGGGAGCTTGTTAAAAATTCATATAACATGGTCCCCACTCCCAGATATTTTGATTCAGTTAGTTTGGGAGTTTGGAAGGGGACCCAGGATTCTCTAACAGTTCATTCTGATACACGAGATCTAGAGAATCACACTTTGAGAAACAATGGTTTAGATAGCTTTCTATATCAACTTAAATATGTTGTCTTTCCCTGGTGGCTCAGAGGTTAAAGTGTCTGCCTGCAATGCAGGAGACCCGAGTTCGATCCCTGGGTCAGGAAGATCCCCTGGAGAAGGAAATGGCAACCCACTCCAGTATTCTTGCCTGGAGAATCCCATGCATGGAGAAGCCTGGTGGGCTGCAGTCCACGGGGTCACAAAGAGTGGGACACGACTGAGTGACTTCACTTTCTTTCACTTTACTGGAGTAGAAGATCTTATTCTGAAACTAATATTTTTAGTGAATATACATATTCTCAACAAACAACCTCTTTCAAATTCATTACAGTTTATTAAAATCCCTCTTGTTAAATATGGATCAGAATTAGATGGGCCTCTTTGAATTTACATACTACAAATTTAAAAAGTGCTGTTAAATTCTATTTTTGTATCTTTAGCATTGGCTACTTCAGTCTAATTTTAAGAAAGTAGTAATGGATCAGTAAGGATTACATATATGACTAAAGGAAAATGCTTTGATTGTCTCCTACACGTGTTATTATGAATTAAATACAGCCCCTAGATCATGAGTTGAAACTGGAGCAACAATTTTTATAGTCTAGTCCTTCTATTTTGGAGTAGTAACAACTAACATACAACAATTTTTCTATCAATCCAGTGCACATTGTACATGTGATTTTTGTTAACAGTCCATTCTCATGCTAAGTTTGTTGATGCTGCTTGGGTTCAAAACATAGAGTGTGTAAAAAGAAAATCACCTAAAATTCCATTATCTGGAGAGAACACTATGAATATTGGGTTAACTTCCTTTTTCTATATATATATGTGCACCTGTATATGCACCTGTATAAAATAGAGCTAATATAACACTGTATATAGAGTTTAAGCATGAAATCATATGCACATTTTCATGTAATTCAATATGCATTTTAAACATCATTTTCAGAGTTTCATCTTAATGTTAATATAGAACCATGGAATCAATAAAATATTACACTTAAAAGTAGGTTCAGTTCAGTTCAGTCGCTCAGTCATATCTGACTCTTTGTGACCCCATGAATCGCAGCATGCCAGGCCTCCCTGTACACCACCATATCCCAGAGTTCACTCAGACTCACGTCCATCGAGTCCGTGATGCCATCCAGCCATCTCATCCTCTGTCGTCCCCTTCTCCTCCTGCCCCNGTTAAATAAGCAGGGTGACAATATACAGCCTTGACATACTCCTTTTCCTATTTGGAACCAGTCTGTTGTTCCATGTCCAGTTCTAACTGTTGCTTCCAGATCTGCTTATAGGTTTCCCGAGAGGCAGGTCAGGTGATCTGATAGTCTTTCAGATGTGTATAAGAGACAGCCATCTCCCAGAGTTCACTCAGACTCACGTCCATCGAGTCCGTGATGCCATCCAGCCATCTCATCCTCTGTCGTCCCCTTCTCCTCCTGCCCCCAATCCCTCCCAGCATCAGAGTCTTTTCCAATGAGTCAACTCTTCTCATGAGGTGGCCAAAGTACTGGAGTTTCAGCTTTAGCATCATTCCTTCCAAAGAAATCCCAGAGTTGATTTCCTTCAGAATGGACTGGTTGGATCTCCTTGCAGTCCAAGGGACTCTCAAGAGTCTTCTCCAACACCACAGTTCAAAAGCATCAATTCTTCGGTGCTCAGCCTTCTTCACAGTCCAACTCTCACATCCACACATAACCACAGGAAAAACCATAGCCTTGACTAGACGGACCTTAGTCAGCAAAGTAATGTCTCTGCTTTTTTTTTACCATGGTGCAAAAGTATTTAATAAGTGCCATGTCGGTACAGAAAAACACACAGCCTGTAGCTCATCCTTTAAAACCAAAAGAGTCAACTGAAAAGTTAGTAGAGATTCCTATTTTTACTTTAAAAATAAAAAACTAAGTACACATTGGGTATTGAACTACTACATTTTTTCTTTCACTCATGTTTTCCAGCCGGCCAGTAATGTTCTATCCAACACTATAAGAAGACAATGTGCTGAATCTAAGCAGGGTGACCATTAAGCTGTTTGCTACCTCCTACTTGTGCTAAGCTAGACCATGGAACACTATTTTGGTGGGATTATTCTGACAGCCAAGAGTGGTGCAGAGCCCCTACCTCAAACCTAAGGAGCTGATTTACACAGAAAGGGTTTTAAGCAAACCTGCACAAACATGAACATGCTCTAAGAAACATGCTCTTAGACTACTTCCAGCATACATTCACTGGCACCCAGTAAAATGGACCACCAAGGTAGAAAGCATTTTAGCTTTCATAGCACTAACAGCTAAAAAGCACACAGCATATAATACTTTGATCTTGAAGTGGGTAATCATGGAAGTTCCAAGACTGTATCCACTAGGTTAGCCTGAGTATTCATCTATAAAATTTTTTTTTCAAAAACACGTATACGAGGGTTATGGAAACAATGAGACTACATCTGGACCTGTAGAAGACAGTGATACAAAAACTGCACATGTAAGACTAGGAACTGATCTTCCCATGTAGCTTTTAGGTAAAGGAAATCTCTGTAAGTTGATTCCTTCTAGCTGTGATGGTAGGCTCCATCCCTTAATTTTTTTGGAGTTATTTCTCCACTGATTTCCAGTAGCATATTGGGCGCCTAACGACCTGGGGAGATTCTCATTTGATATCCTATCATTTTGCCTTTTCATACTGTTCTTGGGGTTCTCAAGGCAAGAATACTGAAGTGGCTTGCCATTCCCTTCTCCAGTGGACCACATTCTGTCAGACCTCTCCACCATGACCCGCCCGCCTTGGGTTGCCCTGCAGGCATGGCTTGGTTTCATTGAGTTAGACAAGGCCCTGGTCCTAGTGTGATTAGATTGACTAGTTTTCTGTGAGTATGGTTTCAGTGTGTCTGCCCTCTGATGCTCTCTTGCAACACCTACCATCTTACTTGGGTTTCTCTTACCTTGGGCGTGGGTTGTCTCTTCACGGCTGCTCCTTACCTTGGACGAGGGGTATCTCCTTACCGCCGCAGTTCCTGACCTCTCCCAGTCAAAACCCCCACTGAGGCTGTAGGACTCAAACTGTGATCCATATAAAGAGCTGTGAATGCACGAAAAGCCTCCTGGGACATGTAAGGCCTGCTGGGCCAAGAAAGTTGATGGTGAATTCTCCCAACACGGACACCCTGACATGAACGCTGGGGACAGGCATCCCAGGTAGAATGCTGGACTTGGGTTTGCTGCAGGAGCCAGACTCCGAAGCCTGAGAGAGGCGTCTACTCAGGGAGGAGTACTAGGGTTACCAAAAAAAGAATGTCTTGTCCCAGGAAGGTCAGGTAATTATCTTCTGACCCATCAATACTTAACATTAATGAAGAGTTGCAGAACANTGCAGGAGCCAGACTCCGAAGCCTGAGAGAGGCGTCTACTCAGGGAGGAGTACTAGGGTTACCAAAAAAAGAATGTCTTGTCCCAGGAAGGTCAGGTAATTATCTTCTGACCCATCAATACTTAACATTAATGAAGAGTTGCAGAACAGTCAGTCTTTCCAAGATGTATTCATCTGACAACATTAGCCAAAGTCTCTCCCAGTCTATTGAGCTGGTGACGTCCAGGAAGAGCCCAGAGCCTGAAGGTGGGACCTGGGGCCACAGATTGTTCTGGGAGGCTGGCACAGAAGATGATTTGCACAGTGAAGTCACCACTAAACCACTGCTCAAGTCCAGTCCCCGGCCTTCTTTTTCTGCTCGGTAGTCCAGAAACATTTCTTTAAAAGCCAGAAAATCCGTAAACGTGAGCAGCATGTCAAAAATGTCACCGGCCACTTCATCTTTATGGTGCTGTAAAGTTGTAGTAAAAGCCGCCATGTTAAATCCAGGAATCCGCTCCAACAGCTGTTCTTCTATATACTTTTCTACCAAAGAAATATATTCATTAAAAATAGGTGTGTAGGTGAGCTTATTCTCTTCCGTGTCTTCAAACTCCTGGTAGTACTTGTCCATAAAATTCCTCTGTAATAACTGGAACTCATCATCCATGATAATGTCCTCTAAATATCAACCACAGCATCAAATTCTGCATCAGAGGCGGAAGAGCGCATCTTCACTATCACTCCACACCAGTCTACTCGTGGGCGGGCGTAAACCTGGTGTGGTCAACACACAGGCCAGGGTGGGGAGGGCAAATTAGAGTCCCTGGAGGTGGTGGTGTGGTGGCGGTGGAAGGTCTTCTGACCCGTGGTCGGGCCTCGGCCGCTCAAACCCACCAGGTTTTGCTGACAACTAAGGACTGGAGACCGGGGGATTGTGACAGGCGTGTATCATCACAAGACAAGACACCACGCTGCGCTCCTGTCCTCCGCGCCTGAAACCCCGCGGTCACGGCAGAGGCAGAGTCCACCGCGGGAACTTAGGTGGGGTGGGGTGGGGGGAAGTCTTGTTTGTTTCCCACCCCCACTGAGGGCACTGGTTTCGCAGGGCGGAGGCCTAGGCCAAGCGCCAGCAGCCCCGGCTTTCAGCCTCCCGGGTTTGGGCGGCGTGACTCACAAGGACAGCGCGAAGCTCTCTTCCTCTAGGGCGTTCATCGCCGCCGCCGCATCCACTGCGCATCGGAGAGCGGACCGGTTGGCCTTCTACCCTTGCCTGCGGCCCGAGTGCAGCCTTTGCTTTGCACCGCAGAGCTCCAACCGGCATCCGGAAGGCCTCGCCGCCGAGGCCACGGCCGGCTCACGGCCCAGCCGGGTAGCGCCTGCTCGCGACGCCCCGGCCTCAGGCTCCCCTGCTACGGCCACACGCCGGCTGGGCCTCCCAGCCCTGGGAAATTCTTAAAGAGATGGGAATCCCAGACCACCTTACCTGTCTTCTGAGAAACAACAAGACCAAGACGCAATAGTTAGAATTGGGTATGGAACAAAGAACTGGTTCAAAATTAGGGAATGAATACATCAAGGCTGTACACCATCACCCTGCTTATTTAACATATATGCAGAGTATACCATGTGAAATGCAGGGCTGGATAACCCACAAGCTGGAATCAAGATTGTCAGGGGAAATATCAATAACCTCAGATATGCAGGTAATACCACTCTAATGGGTAGAAAATGAAGGAAACTAAAGAGCCTCTTGATAGAGCCTCTTGATAAAGGTAATAGAGGAGAGTGAAAAAGCTGGCTTAAAACTCAGCTTTCAAAAGACTAAGATCATGGTGTCCAGTCTCACATGACAAATAGATGGGGAAATAATGGAAACAGTGACAGACTTTATTTTCTTGGGCTTCAAAGTCACTGTGGATAGTGACTGCAGCCATGAAATTAAAAGATACTTGCTCCTTGAAAGAAAAACTATGACAAACCTAGATAGCATATTAAAAAGCAGAGATATCACTTTGCCAACAAGGGTCCATATAGCCTAAGTTATGATTTTTCCAGTAATCATGTATGGATGTGAGAGTTGGACCATAAAGAAGACTGCACACCAAACAATTGATGCTTTTGAACTGTGATGCTGGAGAAGACCCTTGAGAGTCCCTTGGACTGCAAGGAGATCCAACCAGTCCATCCTAAAGGAAATCAACCTGACCATTCATTGGAAGGAGTGATGCTGAGGCTGAAGCTCTAATACTTTGGCTACCTGATGGGACGAGCCAACTCTTCAGAAAAGGCCTTGATGCTGAGAAAGTTGAGGGCAGGAGGAGAAGTTGACAACAGAGGATGAGATGGTTGAATGGCGTCATGGACTCAATGGTCATGAGTTTGAGCAATCTCTTGGAAATAGTGAAGGATAGTAAAGCCTTGTGTGTGGCAGTCCATGGGGTTGCAAATAGTCAGACATGACTTATCAACTAAAAAACATCAACAACTTCATTTCTCACTTCCAAAACCCGTAGACTCACACAGCTCTGTTGACAATTACTTCCTATCCAATCCTTCCATGTCAGAAAGGAGGCACTAATTTTGGAGAAGTTAAATGATTTTTTCCAAGGCCACACAGATAGGAGAGTCAGTTCAATCAGATTGAATCAGTAACTTCAGTCCAGATTTATGGATTCCAGGGTCCTTTTCTTCCAACCTCCCTACTCCTCCTCAACCCTTGAAACCTACAGGTAACTGTGGCCAATGGTTTTATTTTATTATTTTTTAATTTATTTATTTTAATTGAAGGCTAATTACTTTACAATATTGTATTGGTTTTGCCATACATCAACATGAATCTGCCACGGGTATATATGTGTTCCCCATCCTGAACCCCCCTCCCACCTCCCTCCCTATACCATCCCTCTGGGTCATCCCAGTGCACCAGCCCCAAGCATCCTGTATCCTTCATCGAACCTGGACTGGCGATTCATTTTATATATGATATTATACATGTTTCAATGCCATTTTCCCAAATCATCCCACCCTCTCCCTCTCCCACAGAGTCCATAAGACTGTTCTATACAGCTGTGTCTCTTTTGCTGTCTCACATACAGGGTTATCATTACCATTTTTCTAAATTCCATATATATGTGTTAGTATACTGTATTGGTGTTTTTCTTTCTGGCTTACTTCACTCTGTATAATAGGCTCCAGTTTCATCCACCTCCTTAGAACTGATTCAAATGTATTCTTTTTAATGGCTGAGTAATACTCCATTGTGTATATGTACCACAGCTTTCTTATCCATTCATCCGCTGACGGACGTCTAGGTTGCTTCCATGTCCTGGCTATTATAAACAGTGATGCGATGAACATTGGGGTACAATGATTTCTTAAAGTACTTCAGTAGTAATATTAAGTGGGTTCTCCCTGGGGGAAGGCTGGGTGACTGAGTATCTTTAGTTAAATTTTGTTGCGAAAGATTGTTTTGTAATATAAATAACCTTATTATGCTAGTTCCACTTTAGCTTTGAACATTAATTTTTTTCACAAATTTAATTGTGAAAATGGAGTACCCCTTTTTCCCTCTCTGCTGGGGTATGATCATGAACACCAACCTCAATTTAAGTTGATGTAAAATTGTGAATACATTTTATGGTAACTGGCTTGTTACCTACACCTGGCTTCTTTAACCCTGGGCCTGGAGTAATAGAAATTAATATCTTAATTTTTTAAAATCAGAAACACTGTTATAGTTTTGCTTAATATTTTTTCCTTTTTAATACTTCACTATCCTTTAATCCCAAGATATATGTGTATAGCATACACACACATATACATATTAAGTTTTCATATTTAAACACTGTTTATTGTTTGTTGGTATAAAATAGACCACTAAGTATTTCTCCAACAAAAGTGCGTTTATTCAGGTTCAGCAAAGAATGCTATTTTAAGTCTGTAACTATGGCCAACCACATGCAAATCCCTGCACAGCAAGGAGAGAACACTTTTATAAAGGGGAAAAGGAAGTTGGGAGGGCTACAGCAAGCAAAAAGTCTACGGCTTTTCATTGGCTGAGTCCTTGCCAGGAAAGAAGAGGAGTCTTTCTCCTCTCTGTCAGTCTCTTTTATGATCACAGGGCACAAGAGCCCTGCCTTCTGGCCTCCAAACTCCATTTAACTGAATTTTCTATTGATTATTTTTTACAGTCTGTTGAGAAATAATATAGAGAAAGAAATATAAATATTTGTTTTCGATTTCAGCATTTTTTGTACTTCATATGTGTCACAATTCCTTAGTTAATTCTTTTTGGTTTTGTTGCCACCCAAATCTTGACTTTCTTTGCCCACGGGAGCCAAATAAAAAAATACAGAGACAGAGTTTGGAGGAAATAGAAAGAAAGATGGCTGTAATCCTCAAGGTGGCAGAGGAGAGAACACAGTAGGTGGTGCCTCAAGGACTGTGTCTCTCCTCCATAGGAAACTGAGGGGATCATATGGTTGAGGCTCACAGTTAGGGGTTGGAGAGGAGGGACAAAGGTGTAGTATCCTGTATTCTTTCCTTTTGCATTGTTTGGAAACAGTCAATAGGCCTGTGTAATTTGGTTCTGGCTTTCTGGTGCTGGAGTTGGGCCCATTGTCCTTTGTGGATTGCACTGTGACTTTCTTTCTGTAATACAAAAAGGGGGGAAATCAAACTACAAGGGGTGATTTGCAAAGAGTGTACCATAAGGTTAAACATCAAGATGTGGTTAGCATAAATAAAGGGAGGGAAAAACAAAATACAAGGGGTGCGTTATGATACCATAAAGTGAAGCATCAGGATGTGGCTGGCATAAAATTAAAAGATATTCAATGCAGAGCATGGCTCATGCACAGTTACAGGGCAATATTTGTGGAATTTAGTTTGCATAAGAAGTTAATCTTCTGAAAAGAAGAGACTTAGTTATCAATGCAGGCTATAGATTAGGAACTGTTAAAGTAGAGAAGAACTCAAAAAGAGAAAAAGAAAAACTTTTTAAAATTCACTGCAACAGTTTGACTTCCAAGAAAAAAGTATATGGTGCCAAATTTACCAGTTTCTCATCGTTTTGCAGGGAAAAGTCAATTCTGACTCCATGTTGGAACTGTTTCTTTGACTTTCTTTTCATTGCTTTGTTATTATAATTTTATATAATGGCCTGCCTCAGAGAATCCTGCCCCTCAGCCTGACCTGTAAACTAAAGTGCCTTTGTTCAGAACCCCATCTACCTATAGATGGCAGGAAGGAAGTAACTAACACATTCCCTGTCTGAGGCTTGCCATTCTAGGAGATATTTGCAAGATTAAAGGCCTTTTTTGCTTTGTTGCCTTACCCCCCCACCCCCCATCTCTGATATAGAAAAAAGATCTGTCATCCAGATCCCCACCTCCGCCCTCTCAGAAGATGGTTATTTTGAGACATTAGTCTGCCATCTTCTCGGTCAGCTGCCTCTCTGAAAGAAGTCATATTCCTTGCCTTAGCACATTGTCTCTGACTCATTGATCTGTCTTGTGACAAGCAGAGCAAGCTTGGACTTGGTAACAGCCATTGCCTGAGTGTTTGTTCTGAGTCCTGGATCAAGAAAGGCAGTTACCTTGAGATTTATGGCCTCTTATGTGAATTGGACCTAGAGTAAAGAGAACCTATCACTAGATTTTATTAAAATAATAGCTTCCAACCCTTCCCACCCCTGCCCCCCCCCACCAGTTACCATCAAATCTGATGCTGGGAAAGATGGAGAGCTGGAGAAGAAGAGGGTGACAGAAGATAAGATAGTTGGATAGCATCACCGACTCAATGGACATGAGTTTGAACAAACTCTGGGAGATAGTGAAGGGCAGGGAAACCTGGCGTGCTACAGTCCGTGGGGTTGCACAGAGTTGGACACAACCTATAATTAGAATAAGAACCATCTAATCTGTTGATGGTGTACTTTTCATTGTTGTAGGGTAAAGGGTTATTTTCTGCAGCAGTACTCAGTGGCCTATACTGCTTGGCGGTAGGAGTGATGGACAGTGGAATTTCTAGGAATCTACACACAAAACCTATATCTTTGCCTCCAGGACAAACATTACGCTGGACCCAAAGCACTACCTGCTCACACCACTTCCTCCCCAAATACACACACTAATTTTAGGGCAACTCTCTCACTTACCAAAAACACTTCCTTATTTCTTATAAACTTTGATATTCCTTAAACAAGCATATGCTCATTTTATAAATTAAAGATAGAGTTCTAAGTGCAGATAGTCTGGGAATGGTAAGACATTAACCAATTTAAGGCATAAATGGAGATTAGTTTTTAAACAAGTAGTATAGCCTGGGGGCAGAGTGGGCAGAGAATAGGAGCCTCAAAACCTTTTGAAGGTCATTCTAAATTCTGATCCCACTTTTTGCAGTACAATCAGTTGTTTAACTGCCTGCACCTTATACCCGTAACATCAACAGATTGGCTCAGGAGGTTCAGAACTGTCTTTACCTCCCACCCACTCCCCCAATTTGTGCTTTCCACCCTCATATAGAATTGCTGTATTAGAATATGAAATGCCTAAATGGGAATGAGGCAGGGAAATAAAATCTCTGCTCACAAATCTGTGATTTCTCTTTCTTGTCTACACAGGATACAGTAGTTCAAGTGCAGCAGTTTTCGGAGAGGAATATTCCCTAGGGCTTGGTGAACCTGAACCATTATTCCTGCATCAGTATGGTGGGGACTGGGCAGAGATTAGAGGTGAAGGGTAGGGAAGGAGAGGAATATGCATTCCTGAAGCACCTCCTCTTTCAGCAATCATTACATCCATTGTCTTATTTAATCCTCAAAACAGTTATGTCTTTATGACAATTTACAGTGGAGGAATGGAGGCTCAATGAGTGTAAGCAACATGTTAACACAGCTATTAGGAACAGGGGTTCCAATGTGATCAATCTGATTCCCCTTAAGCATGAAACCGAACAATAGCCGAGGAGGTAAGAACAGGACTATTGAATGAAGTTAAAAGGTTTAAACCAGATTTTGGAAATTAATGTAAGCTCTGAACCTCCCTGTCCCAGGTTGAGTGCTCTTGTAGAATTCCTTCCCAACTTCTTA
Organism: Oreotragus oreotragus; assembly: GCA_006410675.1. Classification (NCBI taxonomy): domain Eukaryota; kingdom Metazoa; phylum Chordata; class Mammalia; order Artiodactyla; family Bovidae; genus Oreotragus; species Oreotragus oreotragus. The sequence continues at coordinate 126,622 of SJYX01001269.1, forward strand.
CCTGTTTTGTTCCTTTTTACTTGCTTTTGTTAGGTAGTTAGAATAGGAAAAAGGAGTTCACAATGGTGGTGGCTAAAAGACAGGTAAAGGAAAAGCCCATGAAGATAGAACAAAGGAAGTTCTGAGGAATGGAGTGAGGACCTCAGGTAGAACAAACAGCACTCCTGGCTAGCCCAACTTACATAGGGCAGGCCTAGAAGCAGAAGAAAAAAACATAGAAAAAGAGGAGCCAAAATTGGGCCAGGGGCCTCTCTTCTCCTCAAGTCTTTTGGGTCAGCGTGCCCTCATGCCTAGAGGATGTATTTGCCTTTACTTTCTAAATAAAACTGAGCTGTAACATGAAGCTGTAACACTGGTCCATCCGAGAGCTGTAACATTGGTCTGTCCCAAGGCTGTAACACTGGTCTGTCTGAGGGCTGTAACACTGGTCTGTTGCTTCAAATTTTTGTTGTGACAAGACAGAACCGAGGACATTACACACTCCTCTGACGCTTTCATCTGTGTGCTATGCTTGAGGGGTCAGAATGAAAACAGAATCAGCTTGTATGACGTTTTACTTGACCATGTGACCCTTGGAAACAGTTTTGCACAGACTCTCTCCCATTTCATCCAGTGTACCCACTGACATTTAGTCCCTACCCTGTACTTACAGGAGTTTTCCACTTTTGCTTGCTGGGCCATTCACTGTCCCCAGTATTTGCCTTGGCTGCATTTTTTGGGACCAGGTACCGACTCCACCAGGGCAGGGATTATATCTGTTCTGCCCACCTTCTTGGGCCTGTGATTTAAAGAAGAGTGTGGCAGAGAATGTGGTGTATACTTAATTAGTATTGGATGGACTTCTGATCCAAGAAGTGTTCTTTCTCCTCTCCCTGGACAAAGTCTAGACAACTTTAGGCTAATTTTTTAATCTATCTTTGTGAAACTTTTCCATATCCTAAACAGACGTTTGCCCCTAATGAATTCATCTTTTCTGAACTCAACCGTGGAAATTCCTCAAGTAATAATTTAGGTTAATTTCTATTCAATTCTTGTATTCTATTAAATTTTCAGGCCATATGACTTCTTTTACTATAAGATAGCATCTTCTTTGTGGACTAGATACTACTTTATCCCCAGTACAAAATTCTCAGGTAAATGGAAACTCAATAAATATTTAGGGGTGATGCTTTTCACCCATCTGTAAAATGACTGCCCAACTAGTCATGTAGTTACTATTTAAAATAAATCTGGACTTAGATTTTTTTCTTTATTTGTTCAGTTTTGTGTTTTTAAATTTTTTCTAAAAAATCACCAAATGATAAGTTTTTCATCATTACATATTTTGCATTAAATATTTCAAGTTAAAATATTGTGGTTTTGGAATGGTCTTTATTACCAACTTTTTTAATCTAATGAAAATTCAGCCTAGAGCAGAACCACATTTTGTGCACAAGGCTGCCCTGAGGTAATTCTCCAATTAGCAACAACAGCAAGAAAACAACAAAGTTAATCATCCTTGCCAAGTATGAGGAGATTATAGGTTCCCATTTATACAAAGGAAATACTAAATATAGATGCACCCCATTGAGCTGCTGCATCAGAAAGAAGAGAGAAAATGCACAGGAGAGAAGAAAATGGGTACAAGATCTGAAAAATCAGAAACTTTTACAGAGCATCTTGTCTTCCATGATCACAAACATCCTCGACTAAATTCAGCCTTCTTTCTCAAACATTTCCCAAGCAGCATACTGTGGGCTATTCTGGGGAAATATTTGCACAAAATATCTCAAACTTATGTTTGCTGACAAGCTATGAAGTCTACATTTTTAGTAAGAAAATTTCATTTTACTCTAGAATTTCCTGATCCAACTGGCACACCTGCTTCCCATGAATCTTGAAGAAACAGATGGAAGTGGGAGACTGATTTTGACTGAGATTGAATCCAGCCTTAGAAATAATTTTTAAATTTTCTTATTAATATTTCACGAAGTTCTGCTGTTTTAATTTAAGTAGATTGGCTCCTCTCAGGAAAATCTTAAGAAAAAAATCACAAAAATAAGAGGCTGTTTTTAATGAATAACAATATATATTAAGTTAAAATCAGTTTTGCTAAATGAGTTCAATCACTGATTAAAAATGATGCTGATCATGAAACTATGTCTGTAAAATATGACACAGATGATAGTAATACTATTGTTACTGTTAATAGGTTTCCTGAAAACATGAAACTAATTGCATCTTGACCCTCTTGTTCTATAAATATGCTGCCTTTGCTCTATTTGAGCCTGGGCCTAGTGGCCTCCTCTTTTCTGATCAATAAATATTTTACTGCCTGAAGAAAAGAGATTAGATGTTTGGTAGGAAACATCAGTGGAAAGTCAGACCCTGGAGTGTTTTGGCTAGTTGGAGCTCTACTGAAAAATCTGTTTCTCCACTCTGTGAAAAGCCAGTTCAGATAAAAGAGATGAAATGCACTTTGCTGCCCTTTCTACACTCAGGGCACCAAGGCCTGGGTTATGATCCTTTACTATCAATTGATATTGGAAAGTTAGAGCAATAAAAGAAAAATATGGACACATTTTTTCACTAAATTTTGAAATTCAAGTGGAGCTTTTCTCTGGGTCCCCTAATAAATGTCACTTTTGTTCTTTGCCATAACATTTGAAAGAATGGTCTGGAAAATCTCAGAATAGACACTGCCTGAAATAAAACCTAGAAAGTGACCTAAGTTCAGTGAAGTGGTGAGAATATATTATCTGAAACTTTAGCTTAACGAGTTCCTTAATTAGGGAAGACATAATTTAAGTGCTAAAAAGTCATGTGGCTGAATATTTGAGTTATTGTATGTTTACATCAATTTAGCTAGAAGCTATAATTATCAGTTGTAAGAAGTCCAAATTAAAAGTCTACTCCCACTTCCACCACAGCTAAAATATTTCTGAAGAAGTATTAATGACATGCTTCTGTTTATATGCTTTAGACACATTTATTCACAGATATGTTATTCATTTCCATGAATGAAAATTCAATTAAATGAACAACAGTAGAAAGTATAAATGTTTTAAAATGTATTATTGTCCAACAAACAACAAATAATAGTCTGTGGTCACATATATTTTTTCTCAAAATAGTAGCATCATTTTATATATGACTAATATACTTTGAAGTGTAACCTTTTATTTAGCCCATTATTGTAAGTTGCTATTAAAAAGAAACTCTGAAAATGATGTTTACAAAGAATTATAAAGTACTTGGAAAAATGCATAAGACATGCAATGTATGAGAAAAAAAAGAAAGTGGGATACAATTGTATATAGCGTATCAGCTTGAAACTTTCTTGTTTTCCCAATTTTCTGTGATAAGCATATATTATTTTAACAGCCAGGAAAAACATTTGTTTAATGGGTGCCTATGTGTGCATGGTCAGTCTCTCAGTCATGTCCAACTCTTTGTGACCTCATAGACTGTAGCCTGCCAGACTCCTCTGTGCATGGAATTTTCCAGTCAAGAATATTGGAATGGGTTGTCATTTCCTACTCCAGGCGATCTTCCTGATAACAGAGATTGAACACTTGTCTCTTGCGTATCCTGCATTGGCAGGTGGATTCTTTATCACTGTGCCACCTGGGAAGCCCAAACAGGACCCTAGTCAATAACCACAATTAGAAGAGAACAGTGACAACACCTATTTTTTTTCATGACTCTATGAAAGTATAATGTATTATTTCACCACTTCACATCATGGAACTCGAATTAGGAAAAACATTGCTATCTACCCTTTTATGTATTGATGATGATAATCAAAACAAGGCAGACCACCATGGAGGTCCCTGGTTTGGTCACTTCTGAGGCCTCTCTCCTTGGCTTGTATATGGCCACCTTCTCCTTGTGTCTTCATATAGTCTGTATCTGTGTCCTAATATCCTCTTTTAATAAGTATATCAATCATATTGGATTAGGGTCCACCTATATAACCTCATTTTTTACTTAATTACCTCTTTAAAAGCCTTATATTCAAATACAGTCACATTCTCAGTTACTGGAGGTTAGGAATTCAACATATGAATTTGCAGGGGAGAAAATACAGCCCATAATACTCTATGCCATGGACCCCTCAAATTCATGACTTTGCCACATATATGTTACATTCATTCCATCTCAACAACCACAAAAGTCTTAACTCATTCCAGCATGAACTCTAAGTTCAAAGTCTCATCTAAATCAGATATGGATAAGATTCCAGGTTTGATTCATCCTGAAGCAAAGTTTCTCTCCAACTGTGAACCTATGAAAACAGCAAGTTGTCTGCTTCCAAAATATAATAGTTGGGTAGGCATAGGATAGAATTTTCCAAATCTTTAAGTTTAGGTTCCCTTTGCTTAACAATTTCTTCTTCAATTTTTCTCTCTCTCTTCTTGCATTTTATTGTAAAAAGCAAGGAGAAACCAAGCTGTGCTTTCAACACTTTGTTTACCAATCACCCCAGCTAAATATCCACCTTGATCACTTGCAACCTCTACTTTCAACAAAACACTGGAACACAGTTTGGCCAAATTTTTGGCAATATAACATAGATCGTAGTTCCTCCAGTTTCCAGTAATATGTTTCTCATATCTAACACCTCAACAGAAGTACCTTTAATATTCATATTTCTACCAACATTTTGTTCATGATGATATATGTGTAGCTCTCAGATTATAGAAGCTTTATTCACAGCTCTCCTCTTTTCTTCCTAAGTCATCATCAGAGTTGTCTTTAATGTCCATGTTTCTATCAACACTCTGTGTAAGGCAATTGAGGCTTTTTCTAATATGCAACTCAAAACTCTTCCACTCTCTATCCATTACCCAGTTCTATTTCTACATTTCACTTTTTTCTTCCCACCCCTTTGCCTTGTATAGATTGGGATTGATATAGCCATAGGTACAATAGAGATCTGGCTAAGGGGAAAATCATATAGTTTGGCATTAGTAGGATTTATCTGGAGAAGGCAATGGCGACCCACTCCAGTACTCTTGCCTGGAAAATCCCATGGGTGGAGGAGCCTGATAGACTGCAGTCCATGGGGTCGCTAACAGTCGGACATGACTGAGTGACTTCACTTTCACTCTTCACTTTCATGCATTGGAGAAGGAAATGTTAACCCACTCCAGTGTTCTTGCCTGGAGAATCCCAGGGACGGAGGAGCCTGGTGGGCTGCCATCTATGGGGTCGCACAGAGTCGGACACGACTGAAGCAACTTAGCAGCAGCAGCAGGATTTATCTGTGTGGTTCATAGTCACTTTTCTGTATAGTTATTACTAGCTGCCCCAGGGTAGGAGTGGCTTCCAGGAATACTCCTGTTACCTCTGTGCCTACAACATGAATATGCAAAGCTAAAGCTGTGTAGTGATACAAATATGATCTATAGCTCTGGCACCGGAAATATGAAGGCAATGAAAGATAAGCAAAATTTGAAATATGTAAAGTCAGAAGCCTGTCTATGCAAAAGTCTTCCAAACATTAAATGTATAAAGTTATAGGCAAAGATTGGTTCTCACAAGACCCTAGTCAAATATTGTCTCCTATCAGCAATATTCTTGATAATGTGACTACAAAAGGACCATATGGCTCTTTTCACTTTTCATGGGATTTATATGAAATATAACTTATCAAAATTTCTGTTTGTAGGTCACTTATCTATAGCAGTATTATAAAAAAATGAATATGTCTATATGAAGTTACATGCATATTTATTAGCAATAGTAGAAAAGGCACTAATTTTGATCTTGTGAAAGACTGTTATCTTTCTATTCTCTCTATAGACAATGAAATTTACAAAATAATGGTCATATTAAAAGGTGATCAAGAGTATGCATTCAGGGAAGTCAATGAGTGTCAGGCAGGTTATATTTTATTGATTTTTGTGTTGTTTGTGGTATCTGTCAGCATTGAAATGTGTACTTTGTTTTGATTTATTTCCTAATTTTAAACAAATTTTCACTTTTGAACCTAATTGTACACTATTTTACTTAAAGAGTGTTCCCAAATTGTATATAACTTCAGTCTCTGCAAACTTTGGATCTGTGCCCAGATATAGGCTTCCCAGATGGTGCTAGTGGTAAAAACCTGCCTGCCAGTGCAGGAGATGTAAGAACCTTGAGTTCGATCCCTGGGTTGGCAAGATCTCCTGGAGGAGGGCATTGCAACCTATTCCAGCTTTCTTGCCTGGAGAATCCCACGGACAGAGGAGCTTGGCAGGCTACAGTCTATAGGGTAACAAAGGGTCAGACACAACTGAAACGACTTAGCACACATGCATGCATATTAAAACATATCATAGGAGAGACCAATAAAAACTGGAATAATCAGGGAAAATTACAAGTCATTTTAATGGAAAGAAATCAGTTTTATTTTTCAAATATTTGGGTCCTCTATGTAGAGAAATTTTGTTTCCTCAAACAACATGGAATTTCTTATAACAGGGCAGGAAGTCAGTACTATATTCAGAGTTGTTAAGAACTATTAAGTCTTTCTGGGACCAGTCACATTGTAGCAAATCATTCTGGCTGCCTTGTGGCAGGCATTTTCCAATTAATTGAAGGCACAGACCTCCTAATTTCATTCTCAGCTCCAGTGAATGAATCACGATTGTACTGTTATCCTTTGCTTTGTTAGTAAATGGTCTATGTCTAGGCATGTTACCTAATTCTTGCAAATAAAAGTCTGATGGGGCTTTCTGGGGAAGATTTTTCTCTCTAATAAAAATGCGTGAACTGAGTAAGAAGAAATTTCTTTTTGCCTCCCACTTTTTCAGATATTGGTATAAGGGTATAATATTTGGAGCTGTAGCAACGATCTTTTTGATCACAACAGAATCAAGGGAATTAAAGTGATACCAACTCAACAGTAGTACTATGATATCATGTGTGCACGTTCATTCAGTCATATCTGATTCTCTGCAACCCCATGAATTATAATCTGTCAGGCTCCTCTTGTCCATGGGATTTCCCAGGCAAGAATACTGGAGTGGGCTGCCATTTCCTCCTCCAGGGCATCTTCCCAACCCAGAGATCGAACCCACATCTCCTTAATCTCCTGTCATTGAAATCCAAAAGCAACTCTAAGACAGCCTGGTTCCAGACATCTAGTTATGAAATATAATTAAATACTATCTAAACACTGTTGCCTGAGATTTTTTTTGTTGTTGTTAGGTAAAGCTGAAAACATTTCCAATTAAATGATGATGGGTAAAATATGGGATGAAGAAGGGAAAAGTTTTGAATTAGTTCTCATATTAACAAATGTTTTCCTTCAAAACATAACTGTGAAGATGTGCCTTATAAGTATGAAATATTTACTTTAATATTTGAAATGTTTTATTAATTTTCATGTAGCATGCCAAACTAAGATGGAAACTTGTTAAATGAAAAAAATTAAATAATAGCTTTATTGCAATATAGCTTACATACCACAAAAAATACCATTTAAAATGTATGATTTAGTGGTTTTTAGTGTATTCATAGGGTTCAATCCCTGGGTTGGGAAGATCCCCTGGAGAGGGGAAAGGCTACCCACTCTAGTATTCTGGTCTGGAGAATTCCATCGACTGTATAGTATATTCATAAATGTGGGCATTGATCATCAATATCTAATTCTAGAACATTTCCATCACTCCTAAGAGGAACACAATATCTATTAGTAGTCATTCCCCATTCCCCCATCCCTCAGCCCCTGGCAGCCACTTATCTATCTTCTGCCACTATGGATTGGTCCACTCCAGACATTTCATATACATGGAATCACACTATATGTGGCCTTCTGTGTCTGGCTTTTTTCACTTAGTATAATTTTCTCAAGGTTCATCCATGTTGTATCATGAATTAGTACTTCATTTCTTGTCATGGCTGAATAATATCCATTGTATAGATGTACCACATTGTGTTTATCCACTCATCTCTTGATGGACATTTGGGTTGTTTCAATCTTTTGGCTATTGTGAGTGCTGCTGTGAACACTGGTTTACAAGCTTTGTTTTGACCATCTGTTTTCAATTATTTTAGGTGTGCCACTAGGAGTGGAATTTCTGAGTCATATAGTAATTCTGTGTTTAATATATTGGGGAACTGCAAGACTTTTCCAAAGTGGGTGCACATTTTACAGTACTACTAGGAGTATATGGGGATTTCAATTTCTCCACATCCTTATCAACACTTGTTTTTGTGTGTCTTTTTTGTTACAACCACCCTAGTGAATGTGAAGTAGTATTTCTTTGTGGGTTTGACTTGCATTTCCCACATTATTTCATGTACTTATTAGCCATTTACATATCTTCTTTGCAGAAATGTGTTGTGATCTTCTGCCCACTTTTAATTGAGATAATTGTCTTCCTTTTCTTGAATTGTTAGAAGTTTTTATATATTCTGGATTCTAGACCCTTATCAAGTATATGATTTGCAAATATTTTGTCCCCTTCTGTGGATTATCTTTTCAATTTTTGATGGTGTTCTTGGAAGCACAGTTTAATATCTGGTGAAGTTAAATTTATCTAATTTTTCTTTGGTTGTTTGTGCTTTTGGTATCACATTTAAGGAACTATTGGAAATACTGCAGACTGAGATATGGTGACAAATTTTCACAGTAGAGAAGATAGGAGCTTGAAGCATTTCGTTTAGATATTAAAAGGGACCTGGTAACATCTAAGCTATATTTCAGTACATGTCCAGACAGAGTACAGTATTAAATACTGACTACCTATTTCAGAATAACCTAAAAATGCTTAATAAAAATAGAGATCACATGGCTCCTTCTGACATATCAAAACAAATCCCTGGGCTTAGGGACCAGGAATATGAATTTTAAACAAGTTCTTAAACAGATTTTGCTGTGTATGGAAGTTTAAGAACCACTGAACTATGTCATGTGTCCTCCAGTAAGCATTTAATGCAGATTTCTTTATTTCTGATAACTGTCAGCATCACTGTCAACTTCTAGCAGATTTAATGCAACAGTATAAAATGTGCTGTTATTTTGTACCAGGCACTGTGCTAAGCACTAAAGATATCCTACAAAGCAAATTTTCTAAGAATATTTAAATGTGATAATTATTGTGGTACATACAAGTATTCATAAATACCTGACACAGGCAGATACATTATGTGCAAAATTGTCATTTCAAAGCAAACTGTGGTGATTTATTTATGATTCTGCAGAATCTCATTATGGGAGGCTAGGTATCAGTTTCCATTTAATCAGAATAACATTTGAAATTTTTACATAATTTTTGATCAACACAAGAATAGGAGCACTACAATAAGCTCTGAGCTCTCATGAGGAGTTTATGTCTTCAGTTCAGTTCAGTCGCTCAGTCATGTCCGACTCTTTGCAACCTCATGAACCGCGGCATGCCAGGCCTCCTTATCCATCACCAACTACTGGAGGCCACCCAAACCCATGTCCATTGAGTCAGTGATGCCTTTCAACCATCTCATCCTCTGTTGTCCCCTTCTCCTCCTGCCCTCAATCTTTCCCAACATCAGGATCTTTTCAAATGAGTCAGCTCTTCGCATCAGGTGGCCAAAGTATTGGAGTTTCAGCTTCAGCATCAATCCTTCCAATGAACACCCAGGACTGATCTCCTTTAGGATGGACTGGTTGGATCTCCTTGCAGTCCAAGGGACTCTCAAGAGTCTTCTCCAACACCACAGTTCAAAAGCATCAATTCTTCAGCGCTCAGCCTTCTTCACAGTCCAACTCATATCCGTACATGACCACAGGAAAAACCATAGCCTTGACTAGACAGACCTTTGCTGACAAAGTGATGTCTCTGCTTTTTATTATGCTGTCTAGGTTGGTCATAACTTTCCTTCCAAGGAGTAAGCGTCTTTTAATTTCATGGCTGCAGTCACAATTTATCATATTTGAGAAAGAAATTTACATACACTTGTACATATTTTCAGCCTCTGAGCACACTGTGGTTTGCAATATAATTAAGATCTTACAGAAATGAAAATGCAGATATATGGAGATACATATTAATCTAGACACTATTGTAATGTGAGTAAAGTATTAGGAGAAAATGACAATAAATGATGGAAGACTCTATGGGCAGATGCATCTAAGTCCCACAGTCACTGACTGTGGTGACCAGTCTCCAGTATGACCGCCAGTGATACCCATCTCCTGGTATTTTCATACTGTGTAGTTCCCTATCACATGATACCTGAATTGGACTGTGTGACCCATAGAGTAGGGCAGAAGCAATGTAAATGGCGGTGGCTTCTTTCTTGGATACGCTCACTCTCACTTGCTCTCTTTTTCTCTTTCTTGGATCACTTTCTCTTGAGAAAGCCATGTGAGTGAAGGCTAATGGAGGGGTCCATGTGCTGATGAACTGAAATCTCTTGCTAAAAGCTACAGGTTTGAGCTTGGAAGTTGATCTTTCAGCCTTCTCTTAGATAGTATTCAAATACTACAGCCCTAGCTGACAGCTTGTGGGGAAGGCAATGGCACCCCACCCCAGTACTCTTGCCTGGAAAATCCAATGGATGGAGTAGCCTGGTGGGCTGCAGTCCATGGGGTCACTAACAGTCGGACAGACTGAGCGACTTCACTTTCACTTTTCTCTTTCATGCACTGGAGAAGGAAATGGCAACCCACTCCAGTATTCTTGCCTGGAAAATCCCAGGGATGGGGGAGCCTGGTGGGCTGCCGTCTATGGGGTCACACAGAGTCGGACATGACTGAAGTGACTTAGCAGCAGCAGCAGCTGACAGCTTGACTATAATCTTACGAGAGAACTGAGTTAAGGCCACCTAACTAACCTGCTCTTGGATCCCTGATGAACAGAAATAATGAGATAATAAATATTTGTTGTTTTAAAACTCTTAGGTTTCATAGTAATCTGTTAGGCAATGGTAGATAACTAGCATGCATGCTGCTGCTGCTGCTGCTGCTAAATCGCTTCAGTCGTGTCTGACTCTGTGCGACCCCATAGACTGCAGCCTACCAGGCTCTGCCGTCCCTGGGATTCTCCAGGCAAGAACACTGGAGTGGGTTGCCATTTCCTTCTCCAATGCATGAAAGTGAAAAGGGAAAGTGAAGTCGCCCAGCCGTGTCTGACTCAGCGACCCCATGGACTGCAGCCTACCAGGCTTCTCCATCCATGTGATTTTCCAGGCAAGAGTACTGGAGTGGGGTGCCATTGCCTTCTCCAACTAGCATGCATAACAAAGAAATATTATCTGATCTGAATAAACATATTTCTATAAAGTAATACTTTCTGGAAAAATGTAACCTTAAAATTCTTACAGTTATCCCAGTACTAAAAAGGTTGAAAATTTCCCTAGCAATGTTGTCAAAACCTGTGTAACATAAATTTCCATTTTAATCAATATTTCTTAAAGAGGGTATTACAATTCTAGTCATAAGGAAACATTATGAATTGCTCAATAGTATCATATGGATTTTATGTGGAGTAAATTCTTCCTTGGTCATACAGTGTCTTCAATCTTACATTATAATTATTACTTTATTTTTAACACCAGTTAACATTCAGATGCTTACTATGTGGTAGACATTGCATTTCATTGTTTCATTCCTTCATACTTACTGCCTATAATATATTCCCACTTAATTCTCATAATAACCCCACAAGAAAGGCACTATTTATTATCCCTTTTTAAGTTCTCAAAGCTAACAAGTGTCAGAACATAGATGTGAATCTAAGTCCTTTTCCAGAGCCCAAGTTAATGAAAGAGTATACTGAAATATTTTTATATGAAATAATCCTTGACAAAGACTCATTAACAAAACTTCAGTCAGGCTTCTCTAAACACTTTATCATTATGTTATGTACCTATTTCTCTCTGATAACTTTCCTTGATCTTAATTCTGCTCTTTCTGAAATTAATGTATCTACTTATGCTTTCTTTTCATAGTGTTAGCATGATCTATCTTTCTCCATTTACTTTTAATCTATGTTTGTCTTTACATTTAATGTTGGTTTCTTATAGACAACATCTAGTTGGGTCTTTGTTTTTAATTTTATATAGAACTTGTGTTCATTTATTTATTTATTGCCTGTGAGATCTTAGTTCTCTGACCAAGGATCAAACCTGAGCCTTCTGCAGGGGAAGCATGAAGTCTTAACCACTGTACTGCCAGGAACTCCAAGCTGGGTTTTGTTTTTGATTCAATATAACAGTCTGTCTTTTCATTGGTGTATTTAGATGATTGACATTGAAAGTGATTATTCATATAGTTGGACTTATTTCTACCATATTTGTTACTGTTTTCTATTTGCTGCCTTTGTTTTTTGTTCCTTTTTTTGTTTGTTTCACACTTTTTTCTGCTTTTTTGGTTTTAATTGAACACTGTATATGACTTTATTTTCTCTCTTTCTTAGACTATCAATTATACCTCTTTTACTTCTTTTTTTAGTTCTTGCCCTAGAGTTTGCAATATATATTTACAATTAATTTAAGATGAGTTTTGAATGACACTATACTATTTCATGGGTAGTGTGTTTGCATGCTTAGTCACTCGGTTGTGTCCAACTCTTTGCAACCCCATGGACCATAACCTGCCAGTCTCCTCTGTCCATGGGATTCTCCAGGAAACAATACTGGAGTGGGTTGCCATTTCCTTCTCCAGGAGATCTTCCTGACCCAGGGATCGAACTTACATCTCCTGCATTGGCAGGCGGATTCTTTACCACTGAGCCACCTGGAAGCCCCATGAGTAGTATTAAGTACCTTATAATAAAATATTCCTAATTCCTGCCTTCCATCCTTTGCTGTCATTTATTTCACTCATACATAAACATACACAAGCATATATACACATATGTATATACACACATAAAATTAAATATGTTGTTTGTTTTTTTATTTTGAACAAACTTATCTGTTGGTTCAGTTCAGGATTTTAAAAATGAACGTTTTTATTTTACTTCCTGTTTCCATTTTTCGATGGTCTCCCTTTCTTTACGTCAATCTAAGTTTCTGACCCATATCATTTTCCTTCTCTCCGAAGAACTTCTTTTAACATTTTTTTTCAAGGTTGGCTTTACTGGCAATAAATTCCCTCAAATTTTTTGTGCCTAAGACTGTTTTTATTTCTCCTTTAATTTTGAAGGATAATTTCATAGGAACAGGATAGTAGATTGGTGATTATTTCTCTCAGTACTTTAAATATTTCATTCCATTTCTTACTGCTTTCTTGTCTGGATGTAATTATTTTTTTAAATTAATTAATTAATATTTTGGCCATGTTGTGCAGCATGTAGGTCATTAGTTCCCTGACCCAGGATCAAACCCCCACCCCTGGCAGTGAAGTGTGGAGTCCTGACCACTGGACTGCCAGGAAAGTCCTAGATGTAATTCTTAGATTTGCACCACGATAGGTAAGATTTTATTTTTCCCTTTAGCGTCTCTCAAGATTTTTGTTTTAATGTTTATTTTCTGAAGTTTCAGTATGATATATATTTGTTGTCATTCGCCCTGCTTAGTATTGTCTGAATTTCCTGGTCTGTGTTTCTCTGACATTACTTTAGGGAAATTCTCATTCATTATTGCTTCAATTATTGCTTCTGTTCCTCTTCCTTTCTTCTACTCCTGGCATTTCCTCTACACATATGTTACATCTCTTGTACTTGTCCTCCAGTTCTTAGATTTCCTTTCCTCTATTTTTTCCAGTCTTTTTTCTGTTTGCTTTTCAGTTTTAGAAGTTTCTATTGTCACATTCTTAAAGTCAAATTCTTTCTTGAGCTGTGCCTAGTTGACTAACAAGCCAATCAAAGGCATTCTTTATTTCTATTATGTATTCTTGGTGTCTAGCATTTATCTCTAATTTTTTCTTAGAATTTCCACCTCTCTGCTTACATTATGCATCCGTTGTTTCATGTTGTCTACTTTTTGCATTTAAAGTCCTTAGCATAATAATCTTAATCCTTTTAAAATTCCTGGTCTGGTAATTCCAACACTCCTGCCATATCTGATGCTTGTTCAGTCTCTTCAAATTGTGCTTTTGGCCATTTAGTAGGACTTGTATTTTTTTTGCTAAAATGTAGACATGATATACAGGATAAAAGGAATTGCTGTAAATAGGCCTTTAGTGGGGGAGGGGAAGCATTCCATAGTCTTGTGATTATGTCTCAGTCTTTTGGTGAGCCTGTGTCACTGGACTGTGAACCTCAGCAGTGCTTCTCTGTGGCCCTCTCCCCAGTGCCTTATCCCTGACGCCTGCTTAGGTGGGACAGGATGGCTGGAAAGGGCTTATGTATTTCCTTCTCCCACACAGAAGGTTAGAAGGGCCTGGTGTTGTATATCCCATGTCTCTTATACACATCTAGATGTGTATAAGAGACAGGTGTGACCCATAGAGTAGGGCAGAAGCAATGTAAATGGCGGTGGCTTCTTTCTTGGATACGCTCACTCTCACTTGCTCTCTTTTTCTCTTTCTTGGATCACTTTCTCTTGAGAAAGCCATGTGAGTGAAGGCTAATGGAGGGGTCCATGTGCTGATGAACTGAAATCTCTTGCTAAAAGCTACAGGTTTGAGCTTGGAAGTTGATCTTTCAGCCTTCTCTTAGATAGTATTCAAATACTACAGCCCTAGCTGACAGCTTGTGGGGAAGGCAATGGCACCCCACCCCAGTACTCTTGCCTGGAAAATCCAATGGATGGAGTAGCCTGGTGGGCTGCAGTCCATGGGGTCACTAACAGTCGGACAGACTGAGCGACTTCACTTTCACTTTTCTCTTTCATGCACTGGAGAAGGAAATGGCAACCCACTCCAGTATTCTTGCCTGGAAAATCCCAGGGATGGGGGAGCCTGGTGGGCTGCCGTCTATGGGGTCACACAGAGTCGGACATGACTGAAGTGACTTAGCAGCAGCAGCAGCTGACAGCTTGACTATAATCTTACGAGAGAACTGAGTTAAGGCCACCTAACTAACCTGCTCTTGGATCCCTGATGAACAGAAATAATGAGATAATAAATATTTGTTGTTTTAAAACTCTTAGGTTTCATAGTAATCTGTTAGGCAATGGTAGATAACTAGCATGCATGCTGCTGCTGCTGCTGCTGCTAAATCGCTTCAGTCGTGTCTGACTCTGTGCGACCCCATAGACTGCAGCCTACCAGGC
>SJYX01001269.1:143224-162582 GCA_006410675.1 Oreotragus oreotragus
GTTAAGCTCTGATGTAACCAGCAGATTAGGCTCCAGTAAAATTGTTTTTCCTACAGCAGGCCTTGTTAAGAGAAATAAAATTCCTTTGGGACTTCCCTGGTGGTCCAGTGGTTAGGATTCCATGTTTCCATTGCAGTAGGCACAGGTTAGATCCCTGCTCAGGAATTATTATTAAGATCTCACATGCTGCAGTGTGGCCCCCTCCCTCCACCAAATAATTTTCTGTCATATTTAAAAATGTTTCCTTTTCCATTTCTCCTGCTCAAAGCATGAGAAGATTTTTCTCTGATATTCACTCTGAGGACTTGGTAGGGGCTACTGGAGGTAAAACCCACAGAAGTGTGAGGACATCCCCAAGACGAGGTCCTTGTGGATTTGTTAGACTTGTTTAACTGAGCCTCTAGCAATTCATCAATTACAGCTTAGGTTTTCCTATGCCAATACTGATTCCCATAGAGGTTTTTGCTTATGGATTTTTGCCCCCTGTAAATTGTGTTTCTCTGTATCCACCTGTCTGTCTCTAATTCTAGGGACATCGGTTCACCCTGTGGCTTTCCTTCTCTGATGGATCTGAAAAGTGTTGGCAACTTTCCTTTTGATCAGCTTTTTATTTGTTGTTATAATGGAGTGAAGATTTCTAAGCTCTTTACATGCACGACTGGAAATCAGAAGTCCTTGAGACATAATTTTCGTGTCAATCTGGCATTTGCTTTTTAGAGACAAGGTGTATATTTTCAGCAAGATTGCCTAAAACACAGAGGGCGCTTCTTCTTGCAAATTCTACTCTAATAGTTTACTGCCACTCCAGATAAAATTTATTTCAAGTGTTTTAATTCAAAGATCATCTGATAAAGAGAACTTTAAAGAAGTTATCCTTCTTATCCTCTTGGCTGTCCTGGAATGGCTGAAGAGGGGGAAGGACTATATTTGTGAGATTCCGAGAGATTGACAGAAATGTTGCAGCAGGAACTTGAGATTCTCCCAGTGGAATTTAAATTCTATTTTTTTCTAGCAATAATATCTTTATGGGATCATAAGTTTCCATCATGACCTTACATTATATTTTTGAGTCTGTACAAGAAATGGCCACATGGAAAGTATTTCTGTTCCTTCTGTCAAATCAAAATAGAGGTCAGTGCCTGCCATGTTCTTCATATCCATGTCATGTTCCTTAAACATTCATGTAATAATTTAATGCCAGTAATGTTTATCTCTGCAAAAAAAAATACATTTGTCTCCTTCTATAGAGAATAAGAACTATATAACTTCATTATGTTTCCCATTTTATTTTTGAGTCCAGGAAGATTAGCACTAGATTTAAGACTCAACTACAGCTAGATCAAGCTTAAACTCCCAGCAAAATTCATTTTTTACTAACAAGTGACATTTGATTGTCACATATATTTTTTCTTTCTTTCTTTCTTTTTTTTTTTTACTTTTTATTGTTGCTGTACTGCATTGCTTGTGGGATCTTAGTTCCTTGAGTAGGAATTGAACCTATGCCCCCTGCTGTGGAAGGGTGCAGTCCAAACCACTGGACTACCAGGGAATTCCCTATACATTAATATTTAAGTCAATTCAGTAATTTTAATGGATGATAGCACTGGTTAACATTAGAAATCAATTTAAAATAAGAAAATATTATACCCATTGGAATAATTTTCAGATTTTGAGCAAAACAATATGAAGATAAGAATGAAGAGAAAATGATTTGAACTTGGAAGAACCAGAAATAAAAACATAAATGTTTCTTTTCAAATGTTTTTTATTTTAAAAATTTCAAAACTAGGAATTTAAAAGTTTCTGCTTATTTTAGAGTTACACCAGAACAATTGAGAGTGTTGTGACTAGTAAATTTATCTTTTAACTAACTTGTAGGACTTGGCTTCTCTGATGGCTCAGACGGTAAGGCATCTGCCTGTAATGCAGGAGACCTGGGTTTGATCCCTTGATTGGGAAGATCTTCCTGGAGAAGGAAATGACAACCCACTCCAGTACTCTTGCCTGGAAAATTCCATGGACGGAGGAGCCTGGTNGTAAGGCATCTGCCTGTAATGCAGGAGACCTGGGTTTGATCCCTTGATTGGGAAGATCTTCCTGGAGAAGGAAATGACAACCCACTCCAGTACTCTTGCCTGGAAAATTCCATGGACGGAGGAGCCTGGTAAGCTACATTCCATGGGGTCTCAAAGAGTCAGACACGACTGAGCAACTTCACTGGTTCACTGGTGGTAGGACAGATGTTTCTAAAGAAGGGTTAAGCTTCTTTACTGGTGTGGAATTGTAATGAGTTTACGGTGGAAACAACAATTTCAACTCTTTGGCACCCTTCCTTGAAAGCTATAGTCCCCACTGGTGTTCTCCTTAAGGTTAATGTCATGTACTGTTTTATATAGAAAAATTCTTTAGAACTATTTCTTTCTGATGCTTACAGAACTAGTACCTATGCATGAGTTTTAATTTTCCATTTCACAGCATTTATGTCATGTGGGGAACAAACTCAGGGTCATTCTTTTTAGATGTGAGACAATTATCTGAACTATTTAAGTAAAAAGTAAACTGTGTAGGTGCTCCAGAGTGGATGTCAATATTGACTAAATTGACAGGACAATTACTCAACCTTCTATTTCATTTGCTTTTGTACACATAGCCACAAATCAACTGGCTCTGTTAACTTACTCTGAGGAATTCATTTCCTATGGAAAGCTAAATTTTGACTTGATACAGTTTAATAATAGACTAGAAATCTTCAGAGTGGGCAAACTTTGAAAGTAAGGGTAACATTAAATTTGGTACTCAGAATTTTGAGGGCAATTATATTAGGTTCATTTTCATAATTTCAATGACTTGGGCAGATTTAGTCATTCAACAAATGTTCACTGAGGCTTCCTGTGTGCTTTTCACAGTGTTAGATCTGGGGATACAATTTAAAATGTTAAGTTTCAGCCTTCAACAAATTCACAATCCAGCGGGGAAATCAGATGAGTAAAGAGATAATTATGCAACAATATAAGTATAGTCAGTGGCAGGGTTGTATAAAACACTGCTTCAAGAAAATTAATGTGGTAGCACTATGTAAAGTACACTTGAGCTAAGGATATCAAATTAGGAGTATAAAGTAGGTCCTATTACTATTCTTATTCTGAACATAAGGAAATTTCAGAGGGTTAGAGAGATTCAGTAATAGCCTAATATCACTCAGTTTACTCATTAATGTGTTCATTCATTGACACATTTATTCATCAGAAACTGTTCTGCGAGCTATGAATAGAGCAGTGATCAAGACAGACTGGACCCTGCCTTAAGGATCTTAGATTCAGAAGTGCTTTGATAATTCAGAGAAAGAGATAATAATAGTGTATTTGAAATTATAGGAGGGTTAATGGACATAAATACTCAATTATATATTAAAGGGCAGAGCTGAGAGTCAAGCTGGGTTCATCCCAGTTATCTGTGAATGGCAGCTCACCCACATCTTGGCAGCCAGGTTTTAGAGTAGGGAGGGCTTTACTGATATTAACACATATGTGGGCCTGCAGGAGTTACTGAGTTACTGAGTTACATTGTTTGGGTAGGAATTTACTTTAAAATACTTCAGGAGTGTATTAGTAGTGATGAGTAAAGAAAAGAAGTTAATTCTAATTAAAATCTTAGGGCCCACTAATTACCAAATAAAGTATCTTTATATGTAGCAACATTTGGGGGCTAGCTAATTAGCTGATGAACCATCTTAAATAAATAGCAGTGTTAAGACATGTGATTGGTTAGGAACAGTGCAAGAGGACCAAACTCCTTCATATGAAATGTTGTGGAATCCAGAGTTGCAAAACACACCTTGGAGGATACTCAAGACAGTGGAGTACAGTTTATTACACCAATGGGTCCAAGAGGAATCAGTTCCCAACAAGGACCCTGATGTTTCTGAGAGCAACCTCCTTGTTGTATATGATTGAGTTTTACAACAAGTAGGTGCTAGGAGAACAAGCAATTAAGGTTAAAGGGGGAGAACAATAATTATACATCAAGGGGGATGTCTCCATGGTTAATCTAACAGGGCCTGACCTCAACTACAGTCTCCATTTGCCATCTGTAGGGAGGGAAGTCTCCAGGAGACATGATTTTCACTAGCAACAGTTTCCTCACTCTTGGGCAGGGTTCAGGTCTTGTTCACATCCTGTCTTTAAGATGGATGACAGGCTTCAAGATGGAGTCTCTCCTGCTTTCCTCACACTGGCNCCATTTGCCATCTGTAGGGAGGGAAGTCTCCAGGAGACATGATTTTCACTAGCAACAGTTTCCTCACTCTTGGGCAGGGTTCAGGTCTTGTTCACATCCTGTCTTTAAGATGGATGACAGGCTTCAAGATGGAGTCTCTCCTGCTTTCCTCACACTGGCCCCAACAACGTGAGATGTTGAAAATCAGAAAACCCAGAAGTCTACAATGCTTTATGTCTGAAGCTTATTAACCCTGCACCTCCTATTCATTGAAAATATTGCCAGTTGGTATGGCTATAAGGCTTCTACATTCTGCCATTTAAAGTGGAAGAATATAATTATATTTGTTTTAGTGTGAACCTTTCATGCAAGGTGGACTTGACAGCAGAGGAAAAGACCTCTTTTACTTATAAATGAGTTGCCAAGAAATGATAGTACCTTTGGTGGAATTTAGTTTGAGAATTTATTTCTCCTAGTAGTAAACTTCAGGGTTAAAGACAGGTAGCCTCCATTTATTTTCTCATCACTGGAGGCTGCTGATATTTACCGGAAGAACCTCACATTCACAGAATTGCTAAAATAGATTTGATCCATTTGCCACAGTGGGGAATTGATTGCCAGAGGGAAACCAGAA
Source organism: Oreotragus oreotragus (assembly GCA_006410675.1). Taxonomy (NCBI): domain Eukaryota; kingdom Metazoa; phylum Chordata; class Mammalia; order Artiodactyla; family Bovidae; genus Oreotragus; species Oreotragus oreotragus. Next base: position 148,074 of record SJYX01001269.1, read on the forward strand.
TCAACATTTCCCCAAACATCAAGTTATCCATGACCAGAATGTTGGAGGTCAATGAAAGGAAGGAATTGCTTTGTTGAGGGAAGCTTAGTTGGCTTGCTGATTTCTGTATGTTCCATCCCCTGGGGTAGGTTAGAACAGACCAACGATACATTGGCATTACTCCTGACTGCTTTCCAAAGGTAGTGAGGGTTCATCATTTCCATTCAATTAATGCTTATGCTTTTTTTCCTGATTAGGGTATTAGGTCACTAAGGTAAATGTTATTTCAACCCTGACTGCATACTGATATTGAATTCTTATGGACTCCTAACTTCTAATTGGTTGTAGATGTTAATTAAGACATTTCATAGCATTATAAATTTTATTTTTACCAATAGTATCTGAATCTCTCTCTCCCATCATTTTTCTTGCAATTTAACTTTTTCTTTCCACAGTGTCATTCTGGAAGCTGTATAATCTTAAACCTCAAACTAATGATTAACTATTAACATTGTTTAACCAACAGATCTATTTGGTCATCTAGGAAACTACCTGGAAACTACAGAATAGATCTGTAGGGTCAAAGCAACTAAAAAATGTCTCTTTACTGCTAGGTTTATAAAGGCAAATTGCAGATGAATTAGTGTCTTTTTGTTCCTCTCACTCTCATTGTCCAGAGACATTTTGCTATAAAGTTTCCAGCCATAGGTATTCTAGGTCTATGGGAGAAATAGCCCTTACAGAGAGTGCTGTAGCACTCTCCTTTTAATTCCTATTATACTAACCACACATATGACAATTATGATCACTCCATTCACAAAGATATATCCACTTGAATGCACAGTTCCAAAGAATAGCAAGTAGAGATAAGAAAGCCTTCCTCAGTGATCAATGCAAAGAAAGAGAGGAAAACAATAGAATGGGAAAGACAAGAAATCTCTTCAAGGAAATTAGAGATACCAAGGGAACATTTCATGCAAAGATGGGCACAATAAAGGATAGAAATGGTATGCACCTAACAGAAGCAGAAGAGGTGGCAGGAATACACAGAAGAACTTTACAAAAAAGATCTTCGAGCCAGATATTCTGGACTGTGAAGTCAAGTGGGCCTTAGGAAGCGTCACTACAAAACAAAGCTAGTGGAGGTGATGGAATTCCAGTTGAGCTATTTCAAATCCTAAAAGATGATGCTGTGAAAGTGCTGCACTCAATATGCCAGCACATTTGGAAAACTCAGCAGTGGCCACAGGACTGNCTACAGAATAGATCTGTAGGGTCAAAGCAACTAAAAAATGTCTCTTTACTGCTAGGTTTATAAAGGCAAATTGCAGATGAATTAGTGTCTTTTTGTTCCTCTCACTCTCATTGTCCAGAGACATTTTGCTATAAAGTTTCCAGCCATAGGTATTCTAGGTCTATGGGAGAAATAGCCCTTACAGAGAGTGCTGTAGCACTCTCCTTTTAATTCCTATTATACTAACCACACATATGACAATTATGATCACTCCATTCACAAAGATATATCCACTTGAATGCACAGTTCCAAAGAATAGCAAGTAGAGATAAGAAAGCCTTCCTCAGTGATCAATGCAAAGAAAGAGAGGAAAACAATAGAATGGGAAAGACAAGAAATCTCTTCAAGGAAATTAGAGATACCAAGGGAACATTTCATGCAAAGATGGGCACAATAAAGGATAGAAATGGTATGCACCTAACAGAAGCAGAAGAGGTGGCAGGAATACACAGAAGAACTTTACAAAAAAGATCTTCGAGCCAGATATTCTGGACTGTGAAGTCAAGTGGGCCTTAGGAAGCGTCACTACAAAACAAAGCTAGTGGAGGTGATGGAATTCCAGTTGAGCTATTTCAAATCCTAAAAGATGATGCTGTGAAAGTGCTGCACTCAATATGCCAGCACATTTGGAAAACTCAGCAGTGGCCACAGGACTGGAAAAAGTCAGTTTCCATTCCAATCCCAAAGAAAGGCAATGCCAAAGAACATGCCAACTACCACACAATTGCACTCATCTCACAAGCTAGTAAAGTAATGCTCAAAAATCTCCAAACCAGGCTTCAACATTACGTGAACAGTGAAATTCCAGATGTTCAAGCTGTATTTAGAAAGGATTTAGAATGAGAGAACAAATTGCCAACATCCATTGGATTATCAAAAAAGCAAGAGAGTTCCAGAAAACTTCTAGTTCTGCTTTATTGATTAGGCCAAAGCCTTTGTATGGATCACCACAAACTGTGGAAAATTCTGAAAGAGATGGGAATACCAGACCACCTGATCTGCCTCTTGAGAAATCTGTATGCAGGTCAGGAAGCAACAGTTAGAACTGGGCATAGAACAACAGACTAGTTCCAAATTGGAAAAAGTGTGTCAAGGCTATATATTGTCACCCTGCTTATTTAACTTATATGCAAGGTACATCATGTGAAATACCAGGCTGGATGAAGCACAAGCTGGAATCAAGATTGGCAGGAGAAATATCAATAACCTCAGATTTGCAGATGACACCACTCTTATGAAAGAAAGTGAAGAAGAACTAAAGAGCCTCTTGATAAAAGTGAAAGAGGAGAGTAAAATTGTTGGCTTACAGCTCAACATTCAAAAAACTAAGATCATGGCATACGGTCCCATCACATCATGGCAAATAGATGGGGAAACAATGAAACAGTGACACACTTTGTNAAGAACTAAAGAGCCTCTTGATAAAAGTGAAAGAGGAGAGTAAAATTGTTGGCTTACAGCTCAACATTCAAAAAACTAAGATCATGGCATACGGTCCCATCACATCATGGCAAATAGATGGGGAAACAATGAAACAGTGACACACTTTGTTTTGGGGGCCTCCAAAATCACTGCAGATGGTGACTGCAGCCATGAAATTAAAAGACGCTTACTCCTTGGAAGAAAAGTTATGGCCAACGTAGACAGCATATTACAAAGCAGAGACATTGCTCTGCCAACAAAGTCAAGGCTAAGGTTTTTCCTGTAGTCATGTATGGATGTAAAAGTTGGACTATAAAGAAAACTGAGCACAGAAGAAATGATGCTTTTGAACTGTGGAGTTGGAGAAGACTCTTGAGAGTCCCTTGTACTGAAGGAGATCCAACCAGTCCATCCTAAAGGAAATCATTCCTGAATATTCATTGGAAAGACTGATGCTGAAGCTGAAACTCCAATTCTATGGCCACCTGATGTGAAGAACATCACAGGGTCATCACAGAACAAAAGACCCTGATGCTGTGAAAGATTGAAGGAGGGAGGAGAAGGAGATGACAGAGCATGAGATGGTTGGATGACATCACCAACTCAATGGACATTAAGTCTGAGTAAACTCCGGGAGTTGGTGATGGACTGGAAGGCCTGAGGTACTGCAGTCCATGTGGCCATAAAGAGTCGGACACAACTGAGTGACTGAACTGATTCAAAAAGAAGTCCCCTCTCATTTGTTGGCTCTGAGACACAGTAATATTTCTCCCATTTTTCTTCTTACTCTCTGTGAGTGTTCTCCTTGGCCATCTTCTAGTCTCACGCCATGTGACCGTTCAACTACTGCCTCATTAGGCCAGTCTCATCAATTTTTTCAGATTTCGTCAAAGAAAATACAGGTAGCACATGGTGGCCAGGTGAATACTGGGAGATGTAGGGGAGGAAAATTTCCTTCTACACTTCTAGGTTTTTAGCTGAGACACTCCCTCCCCACCACCCATAATAAAAGATAGGTTAAAAGGGGGAGAAAATCAAACCAACGTTTCAGTTCAGTTCAGTTCAGTCACTCAGTCATGTCCAACTCTTTGCGACCCCATGGATTGCAGCATGCCAGGCCTCCCTGTCCATCACCAAAACCAAAGTTTAATAGCATGCATTGCTTCTGAATACATAGGAGATGCCCAGGAAACTCCTGGAAATGGCCTAACTCATCCTTAATATCATCTCTAGCTACAGACAGAAGATGTTGGGCATGGGGAGTCAATTATGGGAGTTCAGTTCAGTTCATTTCAGTTGCTCTGTCCTGTTTGACTCTTTGCAACCTCATGGACTGCAGCATGCCAGGCTTCCCGATTCATCAGCAACCCCCAGAGCTTACTCAAACTCATGTCCATTGAGTTGGTGATGCATCCAACCATCTCATTCTCTGTCGTCCCCTTCTCCTCCCTCCCTCAATCTTTCACAGCATCAGGGTCTTTTCAAATGAGTCAGTTCTTCACATCAGGTGGCCACAGTATTGGAGTTTCAGCTTCAACATCAGTTCTTCCAATGAATATTCAGGAATGATTTCCTTTAGGATGGACTGATCTCCTTGCAGTCCAAGGGACTCTCAAGAATCTTCTCCAACACCACAGTTCAAAAGCATCAATTCTTTGGTGCTCAGCTTTCTTTATAGTCCAACTCTCACATCCATCCATGACTACTGGAAAAACAATAGCTTTGACTACATGGACCCTTGTTGGCAGAGCAATGTCTCTGCTTTGTAATATGCTGTCTAGGTTGATCATAACTTTTCTTCCAAGGAGTAAGCGTCTTTTAATTTCATGTCTGCAGTCACCATCTGCTGTGATTTTGGAGCCCCCAGAAATAAAGTGTGTCACTGTTTCCATTGTTTCCCCATTTATTTGCCATGAAGTGATGGGACCAGATGCCAAGATCTTAGTTATCTGAATGTTAAGGTGTAAGCCAACTTTTTCAGTCTCCTCTTTCACTTTTATCAAGAAGCTCCTTAGTTCTTCTTCGCTTTCTTCCATAAAGGTGGTGTCATCTGCATATCTGAGGTTACTGATATTTCTCCTGCCATTCTTGATTCCATCTTGTGCTTCATCCAGCCCAGCGTTTCTCATGATGTACTCTGCATATAAATTAAATAAGCAGAGTGGCAATATACAGCCTTGACATACTCCTTTCCCAATTTGGAACCAGTGTGTTGTTCCATGTCCAGTTCTAACTGTTGCTTCTTGACCTGCATACAGATTTCTCAAGAAGTAGGTCAGGTGATCTGGTATTCCCAGCTTTTTAAGTGTTTTCCACAGTTTGTTGTGATCCACACAGTCAAAGGCTTGTATGTAGGTTGCTTAATAGTGTCTGACTCTCTGCAACCCCATGGACTATAGCCTGCCAGGTTCCTCTGTCCATGAAATTCTCCAGGCAAGAATACTGGAGTGGGTTGCCATTTCCTTCTCCAGGGGATCTTCCTGATTCAGGGATTGAACCCAGGTCTGCTGCATTGCAGGCAGATGCTTTACCATCTGAGCTACTAGGGAAACCCTCGAAGGATTTGGTGTAGTCAATAAAGCAGAAGTAGATGTTTTTCTGGAACTCTCTTGCTTTTTCAATGATCCAATGGATGTTGGCAATTTGATTTCTCATTCCTCTGCCTTTTCTAAATCCAGCTTGAACGTCTGGAAGCTCATGGTTCACGCATTGTTGAAGCCTGGCTTGGAGAATTGTGAGCATTAGTTTGCTAGTGTGTGAGATGAGTGCAATTGTGTGGTAGTTGGCATGTTCTTTGGCATTGCCTTTCTTTGGGATTGGAATGGAAACTGACCTTTTCCAGTCCTGTGACCACTACTGCATTTTCCAAATTTGCTAGCATATTGAGTGCAGCACTTTCACAGCATCATCTTTCAGGATTTGAAATAGCTCAACTGGAATTCCATCACCTCCACTAGCTTTGTTTTGTAGTGATGTTTTCTAAGGCCCACTTGACTTCACAGTCCAGAATGTCTGGCTCTAGTTGAGCGATCATACCATCATGATTATCTGGGTCATGAAGATCTTTTTGGTAAAGTTCCACTGTGTATTCCTGCTACCTCTTCTTAATATCTTCTGCTTCTGTTAGGTGCATACCATTTCTATCCTTTATTGTGCCCATCTTCGCATGAAATGTTCCCTTGGTATCTTTAATTTCCTTGAAGAGATTTCTTGTCTTTCCCATTCTATTGTTTTCCTCTATTTCTTTGCACTGATCACTGAGGAAGGCTTTCTTATCTCTCCTGCTATTCTTTGGAACTCTGAATTCAAATGGGTATATCTTTCCTTTTCTCCTTTGCATTTTGCTTCCCTTCTTTTCTCAGATATTTGTAAGGCCTCCTCAGACAACCATTTTGCCTTTTTGCAGTTCTTTTTCTCTGGGATGGTCTTGATCAGTGCCTCCTGTAAAATTTCATGAACCTTTGTCCTTGGTTCTTCAGGCACTCTGTCTATCATATCTAATCCCTTGAATCTATTTGTCACTTCCACTATATAATTGTAAGTGATATGATTTAAGTCATACCTGAATGATCTAGTGGTTTCCCCTACTTTCTTCAGTTTAAGTCTAAATTTTGCAATAAGGTGCTCATGATCTGAGCCACAGTCAGCTCCTGGTCTTGGTTTTGCTGAATCTGTAAGGTTTCTTCATCTTTGGCTAAAAAAAATATAATCAATCTGATTTTAGTATTGACCATCTGGTGATGTCTATGTGTAGAGTCTTCTCTTATGTTGTTGGAAGAGGGTGTTTGCCATGACTAGTGTGTTCTCTGGATCAAACTCTATTAGCCTTTGCCCTGCTTCATTCTGTACTCTAAGGCCAAATTTGCCTGTTACTCCAGATTTCTTGACTTACTACTTTTGCATTCCAGTCACGTATAATGAAAAAGGTATCTTTTCGGGGTGTTAGTTCTAGAAAGTCTTGTAGGTTTTCATAGAACTGTTCAACTTGGGCTTCTTCAGCATTACTGGTTGTGGCATAGACTTGGATTACTTTGATATTGAATGGTTTGCCTTGGAAATGAACAGATATCATTCTGTTGTTTTTGAGATTGCATCCAAGTACTGCATTTTGGACTATTTTGTTGACTATGATGGCTAATCCATTTCTTCTATGGGATTCTTGCCCACACTGGTAGATATCATGGTTATCTGAGTTAAATTCACCCATTCCAGTCCATTTTAGTTTGCAGTTATGGGAGGTGACCAGGAAAAGCATAATAAAGGAGGATATGGTTGTTATGCAAATTTAGGTCATTCCCTTCTCCAGGAGTTTCTAAAGATTTAATCATGTTCTTCTTCCTATTGCAGAGAGGGAGATTTCCTTTATAAATATAAATGTTCCTTATAAAAGATTTGCGGTGGAGAAAAATGGGAGGTAGAGATAGTTAGGGAGTTTGGAATAGGTATGTGCATACTGCTTTTTAAAATGGATAACCATAAGGACTTACTGTATAGCACATGGAACTCTGCTCAATGTTACGTGGCAGCCTAGATGGGAGGGGAGTTTGGGGAAGAATGGATACATGTGTATGTGTGACTGAGTCCTTTCACTGTTTACCTGAAACACAACATTGTTAATCACCTGTAACCCAATACAAAACAAAAAGTTTAAAATAAAATAATAAAAGAGAATATCAGGAGATACATGAAAACTATGAAGTGAAGTCACTCAATCATATGCAACTCTTTGTAACCCCATGGACTATAGCCCACCAGGCTCCTCTGTCCATGGAATTTTCCAGGCAGAAATGGAGTGGGTTGCCATTTCCTTCTCCAGAGGATCATGAAAACGGTAGAACTGTAAAAAAAAAAAAAAAAAAAAAAAAAACTCATGTGGAAATCTTAGAACGGTATCTGAAGTCATCTAATGAAGTCCTAGATATTTCATTTAAAAATATATAAATAACTTTTATAAATAATTAAAAAAGAAGTGAGAACAAACTTCCTATAAGCATATTACTTAATAGGATCAAGAACTAAAGTTGTCAATATTAACATTACTATTCCAGCAAATTTTTGCCTAGGAAAATAAAGTTGTAAGTAGCTTTATTGTGTTTCAGGAATTTTCTGAAAAGTTATTTATTAGAATAATAAGCTGGTTTAATTAGCTTCCCTTCTCAAAGCAAGTGGTTACAAGTCAGAATAAATATCACCATTCTCAGATGGACAAATTTCTCACTCATCAAATGATTACTCAACAAGACACGCTTCAAAACTCCTGCATTGCTATATTCCCCAATCTAAGAATTTATATCAAAAATGTTGTCCCATTCCAATCAGACTCCTGCATTGAAAGAGGTTCCTTAAACCAAACACCTAAACTTTATAAATATATGCCTTTGACTTTCCCCTTCTAATACACTATTAAGTTGATATCTTTACTAACTAAAACAAGTAATACATTAAGCCTTGTTTGTGAAACCAAGCAGGACCCCATGGGGCCCTCCTGGGCACAAAAGCCTTTCTGTGTCCTCCATTTCTTATTTGCAGGAAAAATGCTTCAGCCTCCAAGAGCTTCCTGAATACAGTGCAGATTCAAACTGGGAAGCTAGGGAATGCAGAAAACAAAGGAGGAGCAATCAAGAAACAATAGTGCAGCAAGGGGCAGGATGCTGGTTCTTCGGGAAGGGATATCAGTTCAATACAGTTCAGTCCAGTCACTCAGTCTTGTCTGAATTTTTGTGATCCCATGGACTGCTGCACACCAGGTTTCTATGTCCATCACCAACTCCTGAAGCTTGCTTAAACTCATATGGTTGGTCGAATGCTGGGAGCCAGCGTGAGGAACTCTACCCATGGCAAAGGTCATGAGGAAGGAGGCTCGGCATTACGCAAAGGTGAGATCGAGCCTCAGGAGACCCCCTGTTCCTGAACATCTACCCCCAAAACCAGAGTCTTCCTACTTTACTGTTTTATGCTCTCACATATACCTCTGACTTTACGGGGGGCTAACCCCCCACCACCTCTCTCGGAGAAGGAGTTAACTTGCAGCTCCAGTTAATAAAACTTCCTGGGCGTGACAAGAGTGTTTCAACTTACAAACTCCTCTGAAGTTTCTCTAGCCTGCCTGAGCAGGTTCGTCCAGGCACATGTGATTGTTTACAGCCTCCCAACAGTGAGAGGCACGAGATGCTTTAAACTTTCTAAATAAAGACTCTTTCGAGAAGTTAGAAAATTATTAGTATTGTATAGTGGGTTGATTAGAAATTGCACTGGTGAAGGGATTTTCATTTGTTGAGCCAATATTTGCTGCTAAGTCTCCATATTCCTTGCCCTTATACAAATATATAATAAGCATATAGGAGAAATAAGTATTAACCTTTAAGATTAATCATTTTAAACCTTAGGCTAAGTAAATTCCTTTCTTGATTATAATCCCCTGCACTCTCACCCTATAGGAATGCAACTTTATCTGGTGCCTTCAGAGAGTGGTGCCTGGTTTAAGAAAAAAATCACCCCTGGAAAAAATAAGTTTTCTGGTTGACTGACCATTATCAGAAAGGGCCATAAAATGTCAGCAGGCCTCATGGCCAGAAGATGATGTAAAACCCCTAAAATCTTTGTATATATTTATATGAAGCACCTGACCTTGACAAGGGTCAGGTCTGCTGATACCACGTGACTTTGTATTCATCCCTGTGTATAACAAAAAGTATATAAACAAACCTGAAAATAAAGAAAACAGATCAGTTTCTGGAAAGACTGATTCCCCTGTGTCTTTCTTTCTTGTTCTCCATTTTTCTGGCTGAATTCCCATCTGGAGCATGGGTACACGCCAAGCCTGCTAACTTTGCCTGGGCTTCTAAGATCTGACCAGGGAGGCCTCAGTGTGTCCTCTCCTTTGGGAGAACAGAAAGATGCCTGTGGCCTATATAGGTGGTGCAAGCTTCTTGTCTCAAAGCTTTATTGGTATCCCACATAAACCAAGTTATTCAGCCTCTTTTTCTCCACTAATTTTTCTACTATGCTATTCCTTTCTAATCTCTCTTTATACTTCTAATTAAATAGCTTTTTCCTAGGATGCCGATTCCGTCCCCTCTTTGAATTATCCTGGATCCACCGGCGCTGGACTCTGGCAGTCAATGATGCCATCCAACCATCTCATCCTCTGTTGTCCCGTTCTCCTCTCACCTTCAATCTTTCCCAGCATCAGGGTCTTTTCCACTGAATCGTTTCTTTGCATCAGATGGCCAAAGTATTGAAGCTTCAGCTTCAGCATCAGTCCTTCCAATGAACATTCAGTACTGATTTCCTTTAGGATGGACTGGTTGGATCTCCTTGCAGTCCAAGGGACTCTCAAGAGTCTTCTCCAACACCACAGTTCAAAAGCATCAATTCTTTGGCACTCAGCCTTTTCTTAATGGTTCAACTCTCACATCCATACATGACTGCTGGAAAAATCATAGCTATGACTAGATGGACTTTTGCTGGCAAAGTAATGTCTCTGCTTTTTAATATGCTTTCTGGGTTGGTTATAGCTTTTCTTCCAAGGAGCACGCATCTTTTAATTTCATGGCTGCAGTCACCATCTGCAATGATTTTGGAGCCCAACAAAATAAAGTGTGTTACTGTTTCCATTGTTTCCCCATCTATTTGCCTTGAAGTGATGGTACAGGATGCCATGACCCCACCCCTTGCTGCACTATTGTTTCTTGACTACTCTTCCTTTGTTTTTTGCATTCCCTAGCTTCCCTGATTAGCAACTGTTTGAATCTGCACTTTGGTATTCATGAAGGTTTTGGTGGCTGAAGTATTTTTCTTGCAAATAAGAAATGGAAGAGATATACATAACATATTTTTGAGTTCTTCTGCAGGAACTAAGACCACCCCCACCCAGGTGGAGGATAGTAACTTCAGACTGAGTAAGAGATTCCTGGAGCACAGCCCTGTTACCTTACTACCAACCAATCAGAAGAAAAATCACACACCTTGTAGCCTTTACTCCCTGAAAACCATTGGAGTGTTTTGAGTTTTTGAGGGTAAGCCATCTATTCTCTTTGCTTGACTCTGCAGTACACCTTTCTCTGCTCTAAACTCTGAGATTTCAGTTTGTTTGGCCTCAATCTGCATTAGGAACACAAGCTTCTATTTAGTAACATTTGATCAACAAATTTTCATTGGTGGTCTTTTTTGAAGTCAGCAGTCATAGATGTGAGAGTTAAAGTAATGAGAATAAGTCAGTTTTTAATAAATATACAGAGCATGAAACTAGAATATGTCCAAGGACAACATTCACAGACAGCATAAGAAGAAGATACTAGAGACAACCACAGAAAAATTAGGAGAAATGGATTTTATCATATATCAGAGCCAAGAAATGAGAGAGGGCTTCTATCTTGGTGGGAGGAGTCATAAGTGTCATATATCAAAGATTTAGAATAATAAGGATTAAAAGGAAACTGCTAAAATTGTTCATAGGAAGTTTAAGAACACTCAGCAGTTAGGCACAGAGTAGATATAAGATTATTAGATGTGACCAACAGATCTACTCAAACTCTGAATAAATTTGAGAAAAAGTGAAAATATATTATCACCATTCACAAATTTGACTTGGTGAAGTTTCTGGTGAACTGGAGCAGATTCAAGATAATAGAGAAATGATGTAAAGGTTTGAATAATTTAGAATTGCTTGCTTAGTCCCTCAGCCATGTTGAACTCTTTGCTACCCCATGGACTCTAGCTTGTCAAGCTCCTCTGTCCATGGAATTCTCCAGGCAAGAATACTGGAATGGGTTGCCATTTCCTTCTGCAAGAGCTTTTCCTGATCCAGGGATCAAACTTGTGTCTCCTGTGTCTCCTGCATTGCAGGCACATCCTTTACCCACTGAGCCATCAGAGAAGCCATAATTTAGATGAGAGGGTGGCAAAACTTTTCTGCAAATGACACTCTTGTCTCTTTGACAGCTCTGTCATGGTAAAGCCAGGGAAGCAGCCAAGACATAACCATTTGGGCCTGGGTGGATGTGTTCCAAAAACCTTTATTCACAAAATTGGATTGCAGGCTACATTTGGCCCATCTCTGCAGTTTGTAGACCCTTGATTTATACTAAGGAAATGTTATAGAACAAAAGAAATTGTTAGCAAGCTAAGGTATACATAGAAGTTGTTGACATTAAATAGATTCACTAGAATGGAGCAACTATTCAAAGTGTTTTTTAAGAGAGCCTAAAATTGCAGCATCTGAAGGCAGCTCTTTATTTCTCCCCAAAGAAAACTATCATATAGATGATGCTGGTATCTGATCTGCATGTGTCTTGATAGCCATTCTGGGTCATCCTACACTGAAATAAGGCTTTGTGTGAGACCATATTTTGCATAAAATTCATGCTTCCCAAATTAATATCTTTTGTCAATTTAGAATTTTAACTGGTGCATGCTACTTTTCTTTTAAAATCTCTTGAAAATTAGACTAGAAAAAAGGTAAGATAATTATAACAAATTAACAAGATAGTTAATCTCTTCAATACATATAAATTCACATTCAGACTTAATATTAGCACCCAAAAGAAGTTTGGATAGTACTCTCCTCAAAAGGGAAGTAAATGAGGGAAAAAGGAGATTGCAATGGGTGTGTCTTGTCAAGCTCAACTATACAACTAACAACTTACTTTGTAATGCATTTTAACTTTGATAGTCTATGAACCATGCAAGTTTCATAAACTAGATGCTTGCAAATAACATGGTTGTGATATCAAAAGTAATGTCAAAGAAAAGGTAGAGATATTTAGTAGTAAATTCATAGAAAGTGTTATAGGCCTTTCTTTCAGAAACTGGTTCTCCTTTATACTCTATATTTTGTATTTTATGATAGGCCTTGTGTTTGGCATTGGAGATACAAAGGTAAACAAGATGCTCTCAAAGAATTCAGAGTCTAGTGCAATGGTTCACAAAGATACACTCTTGTATTCTGATATATCCCATTCCATCCTGTTGAAATCACTGGTCTAGTGGTAAGTTTTTATTAACTATCCTTATATAAGGGTCTCAAAGTGCACATTTTAAATATGTTTCATCATATTTTAATTTTTTATCAAATGATAAAATAATTTCCTGGATAACCCTCCCTCCTTCATGGGACATCTGACATATCCGAAGGAGCCTGGTAGGCTATAGACCATGGAGTTACAAAGAGTTGGACACAACTGAGCAACTACCACTCATACTCATACCTTGTTCACAGAATTGATGTGAAGGTCAAATGAGATACTGTATATATTTTACACATTATAAAATACAATTGACCCTTAAACAATGTCAAGTTTAGGGGCACTGACCCTTCAGGAAGTAAAAAATCTGTATATAATTTATAGTTGACTATATATATATATATATACAAGCATATATATATATATATATTTCCCTAGATTCAACTAAACCTCTGAATGTATAGTACTGTAGGAATTACTATTGAAAAAAATTCATGTATAAGTGTATCTGTGCAATTCCAACTAGCATTGTTCAAGGGTCAACTATACAAAAGTTAGCATTTGAATTTGATCATATAAAGTTCCTGTCATCTATCTAATAGTCTGATTCATTTTGGTTGTGAGAGATAGAAATTCAACTCCAACTAACCTAAGGGGGAAAAACGAATGTATTGAAAGTGCATAGGGTAGCGTAGCACTCTGAATCAAAAAGAAGAAAGAAAAAATAAACTGCAAGGACAGGGTAACTCTAGGAATCTCAGGTATGTCAAGTAAGGTCTCGGTGCCATGAATTTCTTTTTCTATCAGTTTTTCTTTTTCTCCTACTTCTCTCTCCAACTGGAGAGTAGAGTAGTCCCCCTTTATCCATGAGGGTTCTAAGACTCCCCAGTGGATGCCTTCACCACAAAAAGTACCAAGCCCTACATACACTGGGTTTTTTTTTTCCTATACATGCATATCTGATAAAGTATAATTTACAAACTAAGCATAGAGATTATCCCAAATGCCAACATCACTACTCATATTTGGGGCCACTGTTAAGTAAAATAAGGATCATTTGAACATAAGCACTGAGATACCTGGACAGTTGATCTGATAACCAAGACAGCTACTGAGTGTAGCTGGGCATGATATGGGTGTGATATGCTTGACAAGGGGATGATTCATGTACCAAGTGGAATGGAACAGGATAGTGTGAGATTTGAACATGTTACTCAGAATTGTGCACAATTTAAAACTTATGAATGGTTTATTTCTGAAATTTTCTATTTAATATTTTTGGACCATGCTTGACCTTGGGTAACTGAAACTGCAGAAGGCATAACCACAGATAAGGGAGGGGGGACCATTGCATTAGCTTCTTCTTCTCAGGCTTCTCCACTTGGTAGAAAAAATAGCCTATGTTACCCTTAGAGTCATATCCTTATAATTGTATATAATTGTATCCTAGAATCATATCTTTATAGTTCTTTGATATCCATACTAGAGTTAGGATACACACTTCTGAAAAATCCTGAAAATCCTGAAGAAGGACTCTGATTGCATGCAAGGATGGCATACTCTTCCCATTGCTAATCACTGAGGTCATACAACTGGGTTTCTATGATGGTCTCAGCCTGGGTCACATGTTCATTCATTTTTATTTAAAAAAAAATGGAGCTAGGAAAAATATCCTGAGCAAAGATAATAATTACTACAATATCATAGTTTTATTTGCTTAATGCCTTATCTACTAAAAATACAAGGGAGTTCCCTTGTGACCTAGTGGTTAGAATTCAGGGTTTCACTGCCATGACTCAGGTTTGACCCCTGGTTGGAGAACTGAGATTACAAAAAAAAAAAAAAAAAA
>SJYX01001269.1:165885-179111 GCA_006410675.1 Oreotragus oreotragus
CTGGAAAAACCATAGCCTTGACTAGACGGAACTTTGTTGACAAAGTAATGTCTCTGCTTTTCAATATGCTGTCTAGGTTGGTCATAACTTTCCTTCCAAGGAGTAAGTGTCTTTTAATTTCATGGCTGCAGTCACCATCTGCAGTGATTTTAGAGCCCCCCAAAATAAAGTCTGACACTGTTTCCACTGTTTCCCCATCTATTTCCCATGAAGTGATGGGACCAGATGCCATGATCTTCGTTTTCTGAATGTTGAGCTTTAAGCCAACCTTTTCACTCTCCTCTTTCACTTTCATCAAGAGGCTTTTTAGTTCCTCTTCACTTTCTGCCATAAGGGTGAAGAATATCTTAGATTCTCTCTATTTCCTTTGTTGTTGTTGTTCAGTTGCTCAGTCTTGTCTGACTCTTTGCAACCCCGTGGATAGCAGCACGACAGGCTCCTCTGACCTTCACTATCTCCTACAGTTTGCTCAAACTCATGTCCATTGACTTAGTGATGCCCTCCAACCATCTCATCCTCTGTTACCCCTTTCTCTTCCTGCCCTCAATCTTTCCCAGCATCAGGGGCTTTTCCAGTGAGTCGGCTTTTCACATCAGGTGGTGAAAGTATTGGAGCATTAGCTTCGGCATCAATCCTTCCAATGAATATTCAGGATTGACTGATTTGATCTCCTTGCAGTCCAAGGGACTTTCAAGAGTCTTCTCCAGCATTATGACTTGATAACATCAATTTGTCTGCACCCAGCCTTCTTTATGGTTCAACTGTCACATACATACATGACTACTGGAAAAACCATAACTTTGACAATACAGACCTTTGTTGGCAAAATGATGTTTTTGCTCTTTAATACGCTGTCTAGGTTTGTCATAATTTTTCTTCCAAGGAGAAGTGCCTTTTAATTTCGTGGCTGTAGTCACCATCCATATTGATTTTGGAGCCCAAGAAAATAAAATCTGCCACCACTTACACTTTTTCCTCTTCTATTTTCCATGAAGTGATGGGGCCAGATAACATGATCTTAGCTTTTTGAATGTTGACTTTCAAGACAGCTTTTTCACTTTCCTCTTTTACCCTCATTAAGAAGCTTTTTAGTTCCTCTTCACTTTCTGCCATTAGAGTGGTATCATCTGCATATCTGAGGTTGTTGATATTTCTCTCAGCAACCTTGATCCCAGCTTGTAGTTCATCCAGCTTGGCATCTCACATGATGTACTCTGCATATAAGTTAAATAATCAGAGTGACAATATACAACCTTGTCATACTCCTTGCCCAATTTTGAACCAGTCAGTTGTTCCACACAGTGTTCTAACTGCTGCTTCCTGACCTGCATACAGGTTTCTCAGGAGGCAGGTAAAATGGTCTGATATTCCCATCTCTTTAAGAATTTTCTAGTTTGTTGTGATCCACACACTCAAAGGCTAGTCAATGAAGCAATTAGCATAGTCAACAAAGCAGAAGTAGATGTTTTTCTGAAATTCCCTTGCTTTCTCCATTATCCAACAAATTTTGGCAATTCAATCTCTGGTTCCTCTGCCCTTTCTAAACCCAGCTTGTACATCTGAAAATTTTCAGTTCATGTCCTGCTGAAGCCAAGTTTGAAGGATTTTGAGTATAACCTTGCTAACATGTGAAATGAATGCAATTGTAGTTTGAATATTCTTCAGCATCACCTTTCATTGGGATTGGAATAAAAACTGAACTTGTCCATTCCTGTGGCCACTTCTGAGTTTTCCAAATGTGCTGGCATATTGAGTGCAGCCCTTAATAGCATCAGCTTTAAGGATTTGAAATAGCTTAACTGGAATTCCATCACCTCCCCTAGCTTTGTTCATAGTGATGGTTCCTAAGGCCCAGTTGACTTTGCAGTCCAGGATGCTTAGCTGTAGGTGAGTGATCACACCATCATGATCATGAAGATCTTTTTTGTATAGTTCTTCTGTGTATTCTTGCCACCTCTTCTTAATGTCTTCTACTTCTGTTAGGTGCATACCATTTCTGTCCTTTATTGAGCCCATCTTTGCATGAAATGTTCCCTTGGTAGCTCTAATTTTCTTGAAGAGATCTCTAGTCTTTCTCATTCTATTGTTTTCCTCTATTTCTTTGCATTGATCGCTGAGGAAGGCTTTTTCAAATAAATGATAATACTTTAGTAATGTGATATCTTGATCCATCAAAGGCTTTTTCTGGCTCAGTGTTCTGTAAATTCATTTATTAGGCCATAAAAATGTGTACTTTTTACATATGGTAATGTATATGTTTCATGCCAGTCTCTCAAATCATCCTACCCTCTCCTTCCCCCGCTGTGTCCAAATGTCTGTTCTCTATGTCTGCATCTCTTTTGCTTCCCTGCGAGTAAGATCATCAGTACTATCTGTGGGAGTTTGCTGTATAATGCAGGGAACACAAACCCGGTGCTCTGTGACAATCTAAAAGGGTGGGATGGGGAAGGAGGTGGGAGGGGGGTTCAAGAGGGTGGGGACATATGTATACTTATGGTCGATTCATGCTGTGTATGCCAGAAACCGTTACAATATTGTAAAGTAACTATCCTCTAATTAAAAATAAAATTTAGAAAGTGTGTATTTTTAGCCACTTTATTTTCTTTTCCTTTTTTAAAAAATTGAGGTACAATGAAATTATTAGTTTCAGGTGATAACACAGTAATTTGTTATTATTATTTTTTAAATTAATTAATTGTTTTATTTTTACTTTATTTTGCTTTACAATACTGTATTGGTTTGGGCATACATTGACATGAATCTGCCACGGGTGTACATGAGCTCCCAAACATGAACCCCCCCTCCCATCTCCCACCCCACATCATCTCTCCAGATCCCTCAGAGTCCAAAAGTCCGCTCTACACATCTGTGTCTCTTTTGCTGTCTCGCATACAGGGTCATCATGAGATGGTAAAGAAACTGTCCACAAGGTGGGAGATCCTGGTTCAATCCCTGGGTTGGGAAGATCCCCTGGAGTAATTTGTTATTTTTATATAATATGCCTCATGCCTTTGTTGTTATAAAATATTAACTGTGTTTCCTGCATTGTATATTACCAGTTTGTAACTTATTTATTTTATACCTAGTACAAATCCCTTTCACATATTTTGTCCTTCCTCCCACTCTTCTCCCCTATGGTGATGACTAATTGGTTCTCTGTTTCTTAGCCATTTCACTTTCAATTGCTTAAACTGAAAGTAACATCAGTTGCTCTTGGTAAATGCAAGACTGTAAATAATTATTGATAATTTTTGTTTGATAAAGATCTTTCTGGTGATGCACCTGTTAAGAGTATTTTAGAGGCCATGACAACATTGAGACTATTTCTGAGAAATTAGTGGCGGATTCATGTTGATGTATGGCAAAACCAATATAATAGTGTAAAGTAATTAACCTCCAATTAAAATAAATAAATTTTAAAAATTGAGTACATCTAAAGCTGATGTTTTTTCAGAACAATGTTTCTAAAAAGACTTAACTCTTCAAACAAATCAGTTTCATGTAAGTCTGAATTTAATTTTAAATGTGAATTCATATAATGGCATTTTAATATGTCCTCAGACATCTTCTGTAACTTGTTAAGGTTGTAGTGGTGATGGTTTAGTTACTAAGTTTTGTCCAACTCTTTCGACTCCATGGAAAGTAGCCAGCCAGGCTCCTCTGTCCATAGGATTTTCCAGGCAAGTTAAACTTGTAGAAGAAACTGAAAGTATGTTCATAACTCAAAATACCTGCTTATACATTCTATTACTTTATCTTCAATTATAAGGAAAATTAATCAAAAAATTTTATTCTCTAGTAATTGATTCATGTGAAATTATAATAAAAATGAAATGAATGTTCTTAAGGTGGCTCAGTGGTAAAGAATCCACCTGCCAATGCAGGAGACATGGGTTCCATCCCTGATCCAGGAAGGTCTCACATATCTCAGAGCAACTAAGCCCGTGTACCACAACTACTGAGTCTGTGCTCTACTGCCCAGGAGCCACAATTGCTGAAGCCTGTGTGCCCTAGAGCCCATGTTCCACAACAAGAAGAGACACTGCAGTAAGAAGTCCACACACCACGACTAGAGAGTAGCTCCTATTCGTCAGGACCAGAGAAAGCTTGCACAGCAACAAAGACCCAGCACAGTCAAAAATAAATAAATTAAATTCTAAAAAAAGGAAAATAGTGTTATTTAATTTCTATGCCCATAGATATTTGCTTTATAATGTTGCAGCAATTTTCAAATCCAGAAATTCTAAATTCTTAAAAGAATTCTAATAATTCTTTGATCTGTTTTATCGCAATGTCCATGTATATGCTTTTACTTTGTAAAAATTATTGGAAAACATTTACTGCCTGTTCCTGAGATGTGGAAGTTCCTGCTCAGACAGTTAATATTTGTGCAGATGCTGGGGTGAGAAGCCAGGATGGACAGGCAAGCTGACCCTCCACTGCAGTTCTCAACATTGCCCACATGAGGAATCCTTCCTTTACCCCAGGCCACAGCCACTGCTACCACAGCAGCTAATTCTACTGCTGCTACCATCACTGTAGTTGCATATATGGGTCTGAATCTTGGCCCCAATCATTCCTTAGGGTTTGCAAAGCCCTAGACTGCCCTAAGGTAGCAAGTAGGTTTCAGACAACCAAGTACAGTGCTCATTGTTCTCCTGAGCCTTAGCTTTTGGTATGTATGCTGGTGCCATGCATATTCCCTTTGTCCATGCCCATACACCATTGTACCTTTGGATGTGATTTACAAAACACAAGTTCAAAGGCAAAACTATTAAGGATTTCATGATGGTGATAGCAGAACATTAAATCAAGTGTGGGACTCATTATGAAATCAGGGCTAGTTTTCCACATAAAGCCTGTCTTACAAGATATGCTCACTTGGGAAAACAAGGGCCGTGTTTATTCTCTGAATAGGTAGTTGCGCAAAAGTACTTGAGAAGTGTTGAAAAAAAGACATGAAAAAAGTTGTCTTATAGGATTTTACTTATACACATGCACATCCACCCACTCACATCTCATTTCTGAAACAAAAAATGTTATAAAAATATAATGAATTTTACTATGTGAGATGCATTCTTTTTTAAAATGCTGGTCCTGACTCACTAAACGCGTACAATTTCCTTGAAATTTGACAAAATTATCCTGGTTTGCCTGGGACTTTCCTTCTAGCATTATAAGTCCTGTGTCTCAGGAACCTCCTCAGTTCTGGGAAAAACAGGATGAGTGGTCATTCTGCCTCCACGTCTTTATTCTACACCTACAACTGTCTGTCTTTGCCTTGACTTGTTTTCAAACAACAGCTTGAAGGCTTGACCTAAGGAGTCCATCTCCTCCATGAAATTTTCTGATACTTCCTGGTTGAAGTAGGTGCTCCTTTGTCTCTTCTCTCACAGAACACTGGATATCACTTTTATAGAATTTATCACATTGCTTCCTTGGTTGTTTCTCTCATTATATAAGAGTTCCTTAGGACAGGAAGGGAGTTTTCCTCATCTCTGTTTTTTTTTTTTTTGGTGCCTAACATAGTGCTGGTGTCTAACATAACAAGTAATCAATACAGGTTTCGTCCTCTATCCAAAAGTTGCCATTGTTGTTCAGTCACTAAATTGCGTCTGACTCTTTGCGATCCCATGGACTGCAGCATGCCAAACTTCCCTGTCCTTCGTTGTATAAGAGTTCCTTAGGACAGGAAGGGAGTTTTCCTCATCTCTGTTTTTTTTTTTTTTTTTTGGTGCCTAACATAGTGCTGGTGTCTAACATAACAAGTAATCAATACAGGTTTTGTCCTCTATCCAAAAGTTGCCGTTGTTGTTCAGTCACTAAATTGCGTCTGACTCTTTGCGATCCCATGGACTGCAGCGTGCCAAACTTCCCTGACCTTCACTATCTCCTGGAGTCAACTCATGCCCATTGAGTTGGTGATACCATCCAACCATCTCATCCTCTGTTGCCCCTTTCTCTTCCTGCCCTCAGTCTTTCCCAGGATCAGGATCTTTTCCAATGAGTTAGCTATTCATATCAGGTGGCCAAAGTATTGGAGTTTAGCTTCTTCCAGTGAATACTCAGGGTTGATTTCCTTTAGGATTGTCTGGTTTGATCTCCCTGCTGTACAAGGGATTCTTAAGAGTCTTCTGCAGTATCTCAATTCAAAACATCAATTCTTCAGTGCTTAGCCTTCTTTATTGTCTCTCATATCCATACATGACTATTAGAAAAACCATAGCATTGACTATACAGATCTTTGTCAGCAAAATGATGTCTAGAGCATTCCTATGAAATCTTTCATAAGTCAAAATGGCAAAAAGTGAAGAAGGAATTACCTTAAGACACATCTTGCTAACAGATGCACAAAATAAACTGAGATCAAGCACAGATACCCATAGATCCGTTTCAAAGCTATGGTGGCTTGATGCTGAGATGTGGAGTATAGTTCGTGGGAAATGAGCTTCTATTCTCACTGTTTGGGGTGCTCACTGCTTCTGTAAGGACTCACTGCAAAACAAACACCAACATCCTATTTTTGCCTTTTCCCCCCATAAAAGTAAAAATCCTATAAGAATCTCTTTCTGTTAGTGAAAACAAATGTTACTGAAAAGGGAAGTGGCATGAAATGAACTTTTGAAAAGTGGAGGATAACCGTAAAAATTTATTGAAAAGATGAATGAAGCACTGGATCTAAAACTGCTCTTTATTATAAGCACTAATGGTCAATAGTCCTTTACTTTGTTAAAAAATCATATTGGATAGTCTCAGCTTCCTTCAGAAACATTAAACAAATTGACCCACCCTCTAAATGTTGGGGGTGAGTTCAATTAATCCCTTATTTACTAGGTTCCTTATTTAACCCTAGCCTTCCTCTACTTAATGGCACGTGTTTTCTTTAAACTTGATATAGGAAATCTAATACAGTTGGCAAAGAAAATGGCTTTCTTTTGTTCTGAAAACAAGTTTCAGTCTCACTGGACATAGTTGTAGAACTGTTGTGTTACTGAAAACGCAACACTGTTATCTGCACATTACATATTAAGTTTTTCCCAACCATGTTGATGTCACTATAAGCTCAATTTGAAGAATGCAGATATAAGATTAAAGTCTGGACTCAGTAAGGAAAAAAGTTTTGCTTGAAAATTACCTTTCTAGTGCTGACATAAAACTAATGAATATAATCAGTCTATTTAGTGTGATGTAGACTATCTTGGTAAAAAAAGCTTTGCTTTTAGTGAAAAAAAAAAAGAAACTGAATGTTTTGTTTTACACCAGGAAAATCAGTTTTGTACATTGAAATATATGATTCCATACATGATTAGTTTGGTTTAATAACTGACTAGAAAAATAATTTGGCAATGCTATTATGATTTATGATGTTGAAAAAATTTATCAAAATGTATTTGAAGAGTTGTTTGTATAAGCCTGATATATTATGGAAATCTGCAGTGGATAATTCTATTAAATATTTCTGTTATTATACTTTAAGCCAGTTCTTGACACTATCAGATTGGGACTTGAACTCACAGTCTTTTAACTGAGATCACATCTGATTTCAGGACTTAATGAAGCTCAGGTTCTTGATATCTCATTGTAGAAAGAATTCAGTGATGGACAAAGTGATAGGTAAGAAGTGGATTTATTTAGAGAGAAACACACTCCAGAGTGTTGGCCATCTCAAAAAGCAAGAGAACACCAGGGTATGGGGTTGTCAGTTTCTATAGGGGTGGGTAATTTCATAGGCTAATGAGTGGGAGGAGTACTATAACTATTTTGGGGAAGGGGTGGGCATTTCCAGGAATTGGGCCACTGCCCACTTTGACCTTTATGGTAGGCTTTGAAACTGTCATGGCACCTGTGGATGTGTCATTTAGCTTGCTGATGTGTTACAATGAGCTCAAGTTCTAGAGGAAGTCAACTTATCTGCCATCCTGGACTTACTTGTTTCTAATCAATTTATGACATGTTCTATGGCTATGTCATTCTTTTAAAGACTTTGCCCTGCTCCCTTCCTTTCTGTTTCATTCTTACTGGATTACTGGAAAGCCATGTGGATCTAGACCAAACTTCACAGGTTAAAGGCACAGTCCTCCCTAAACTGTCCTTACTTCAGACATCAGCCACCAGCCTGGATGAAGAGTAGTCTCAAACCATGCACATTTCTGATCTACTGGCTATAAAATCAAGATTTTCCACTACCCCATTAGGTTCAATAATTCACTAGAATGACTCATAAAACTCAGGAAAGTGCTATTCTTAGGATTACAGTTTTACAATAGTAAAAAGAATAGAAATCAATATCGATCAGGGGACTTCCCTTGAAGTCCAGTGGTTAAGACTTTGCCTTCCAATGCAGGGGATGTGGGTTCAATCCCTGGTTATGGAGTTGTAATCCCATGTGCCACATGGCCAAAAAAGCCAGAACATGGACGACAGAAGCAATATTTGTTAACAAATTAAATACAGACTTTAAAAATGGTCCACACCGAAAAACAAAACAACAAACAAAAAAATCTTTAAAAGATCAGTCAAAGGAAAAGACGTATGTGGCAAGATCCAGGAGGGTATCAAGTAGAGACTTTCAGTGACTTTTCCTGTTGAGTCAGGATGTGTCATCTTCCTGGCACATCAACGTGTAGCAATATGAGCAGAGCATTGTTCACCTGGGAAATTCACCTGAGCCTCAGTGTCTAGATATTTTAAGAGTTTCATTGAATAGATGTGATTGATTGACTTTCTAGCCATGTGATGGAAATTAATCTCTAGCTCCTCTCTCCTCCTTGAAGATCACATGGCTTACAGCCTTAAATATCTAATCATATAGTTGGTCTTTCTGGCATGGCCAGCTCTCCTGCCTAAGTCATTTTAACTAGCTTATATAGAAACCCAAGTATCTCCTCATTAGCATAAACTATTAGCACCTATCATGAATAGCAAAGACACTTTTATCACTCAAAAAATTCTAAGAATTTAGAAGTTATTTCCTAGAAACTGAGGACAAAGGCCAACCAAACTCTTTGTTAATACAACTGTTCATTGATAAATTGGAAACTAAAGGCAGAGGAACCAGAGATCAAATTGCCAACATCCGCTGGATCATGGAAAAAGCAAGAGAGTTCCAGAAAAACATCTATTTCTACTTTATTGACTATGCCAAAGCCTTTGACTGTGTGGATCACAACAAACTGTGGAAGATTCTGAGAGAGGTGGGAATACCAGACCACCTAACCTGCCTCTTGAGAAATCTGTATGCAGGTCAGGAAGCAACAGTTAGAACTGGNTCCTCTTCACTTTCTGCTATAAAGGTGGTGTCATCTGCATATCTGAGGTTATTGATATTTCTCCTGGCATAAAACATAGATAATAGTAATAGTTACCCTTAGGGTTTTAGTGAAGATCCAAATAAATAACATAAGTAAAACACACAAAAAAGTTATTAAATGCTAGCAGTTATACTTTCAATTTGAGCAGCTCAAACATAACAATTCCTTTAGTTATACAATTCTGTATAACTAAGATTCCTTTGAGAGCAGTTGGCCTAAACTTTACTCTCTTTCAGTATAAATATAGGCAGCAAACCACATATAGAAGTCCAAGGGAGGTAAAATGACTTGTTTACGGTCACATAATGAGTAGCATAGTTGTGATTGGAATCCCCCTTACATGTTTCCAAGCTCGTTACAATCATAAGTATTGCCTCAGAAATCTTGAAAAAGATTCAAAAGGGTTGATATGCTGAACAAAACTCAACCTAGAAGTTCCTTCTCTAAGAATATTCAGAAGAGCAGGTAAATGCCTAAATTTCTTTAAATGTGAGTTTATGTGCATAAATTTATGAAGAGTTTTCTGTACGTATCTCATGGTGAACATTGTGAGTGTATATCTCTCTATATAAATAAATAAATAAATAAATATGTATATAGCGCTATGTTCCCTTAAATTGATTCTTCTTTTCCTCAGAACATTTTTAGTTTTTCTTTTGCTTTGGTTGCTGACAGATTTGTTTTCAATTCAGACCAGCTCACTGAATTGCAAAGGAAAATGATGAGTGTGAAAGTATTACAGTACACCCACATAGCCCTTCCACCTGGTTGCCTTATCATTCTAAACAGACACCACCCTAAAGCAAATTGTGTTGCTCAAAAACAATGATGAAAGGAAAGTGGTAACTGTCTGATGCAATATCCTTATTCAAATGCTTTCTTGAATGCTTTTCTCTGGCTCTTGTGATAAGAGCTGACATGATCCTATGATGAACAAGGCAGCTCTTTCAAAGTGAAGTCCGGAATGCAAGTCTGTTTGAGACATTAGTAAGTAGTCCACAAAAATAAGGCTTTGAGGGGCAAGTAGTCTTGGACAAGTCTGAGTTAGAGCTTTTTAAAAAAATATTTCTGACTTCTCAGTACCTTTCAAATGCCTTGGAACACATCTTCAAGAACACTTTGGAAAACACTACATCAAGATTTTGATATTAGGAATGTTTGTTGGGGAGGAAGAAATTTTCCTTTACCCTTCTAGGTTCTTATGACTGGTCTAGAATTAAATTGACATGAGACAGATTAACAGGAGAAAATCAAACAAAAGTTTAATAACATTTCTCTGATAATGAGTGATGTTGAGCATCTTTTCATGTGTTTGTTACAGTAATTAACCTCCAATTAAAATAAATAAATTTATATTAAAAAAATAAAGATATATCTTCAAAAAAAAAGTTTAATAACATGTATACATGAGAGAGACCCAGGAAACCTGAGTGCAAAATGACTTAAGCCCTCACTTAAATACCATATTTAGCTAAAGAAAAAGAGGATACTGAGGATGGTGAGAGTCAATTATGAGAGGTTACTAGGAACATCACAGAAAATAAGGGTAAAGTTGTTACAGATCTAAGTCATTGCCTTCACTTCATTAATGAGTTTCTAGAGATTTATTTATCTTCCTCTTCCTGGTACAGGGAGGGAGACACTCTTACAAATGGAGATTTCCCTTACCCTTATAAATGTAAATATTTCTTACAAAAAGGTAACTCCTACTTGGTTTTCAGAGCTTTTCCTTTGCCTGCTGTTTCATAGAAAATAACCAGCTTAAAATAATTAATATGCCAAATATTCTGGGGTGGCAAATTTTTCTCCCTCATAGATTCTTAACCTAGAGTATGGATTTTTTAACTGGAATTTTTATTAAGGTATAGATTCAAATGAAATTTTAAGATATAGAGAGGTCTTGTGTACCCTTTATCCAATTTCTCCCAATGATAATATCTTACAAAGCTATAGGACAATATCATAGCCAGGATATTAACATTTATACAATCTACTGACCTTATTCAGATTTCCTCAGTCTTATAGTCATTTGCATGTGCATGCATGCGTGTGTGTATGTGTCTACTTTTATACAATTTTATTACCTGTGTAGGTTAAAGTATCTGGTGTTCATGAATTTTTATGGGGAAATTATTATTTCTTTATTTCCACTACTGTGTTACTTAAATCTAAATTTTTCTTCAATTATCAACGTAGGTGAAAAAAAAGTCATATTAGCTGTGCATGTGACTTTTTCATCAATAGAAATCACATATGGTTTTTGTAGATATCTCAAAATATCATTCATGTTCATCATGACTTCACAGTTAGGAAAGCTATTAAACCTGCCAATAGATCTTGTTACTTACAATGCTTTAATGAACATTTATTTTACTATATTGAAATTTTTAAATAGTTTGATAGTTTATTTCAGTATATTTAGTTTCTTTGTGATCCTATGCATTTCATTTATTTAAAAGTATTATTTTGAGAGGAGGCTCATAAACTTCACCAGATTGTCGAAGAGGACTATGGCACAAAAAGGGTTAAGAACTTCTCTTGTTGGGAGAAAAAACACACTGAAAAGAGAGACAGAAGAGGTTGTTTTCATTTCCAGCTCTGCTGCTTATTACCTACATACCTTAGACAAGTATGTAAATACAGAGTCTTAGTATCCCGAACCCAGTACAATTAAAATGAGTCTAATAGATTGCTTTTGTTTCCTTATAGCTCTAAATCTCACAGAATCTATTTACACAAAAGGAAGTAAATAATCTTTCCATCATTTTTCTGAACCGGTTCAGATCTTATAAACTTTTTCCTTTGAATGTCTAATGATACATGGATAACTTGGAGATTTTTCAGAAAATAGCTTGAGACCATTCACTCATTCAGAAATATCACTTCATGGCAAATAGGTGAGGAGAAAGTAGAAACAGTGACAGATTTTATTTTCTTGGACTCCAAAATCACTGTGGACAGTGACTGCAGCCATGAAATTAAAAGACACTTGNTGGAGATTTTTCAGAAAATAGCTTGAGACCATTCACTCATTCAGAAATATCACTTCATGGCAAATAGGTGAGGAGAAAGTAGAAACAGTGACAGATTTTATTTTCTTGGACTCCAAAATCACTGTGGACAGTGACTGCAGCCATGAAATTAAAAGACACTTGTTCTTTGGAAGGAAGGCTATGACAAACCTAGATAGTGGGTTAAAAAGTGGAGACATCACTTTGCTGACAAAGGTCCTAGTCAAAGCTATGGTTTTTCCAGTAGTCATGTATGGATGTGAGAGTTGGTCCATAAAGAAGGGTGAGTGCCAAACAACTGATGCTTTTCAACTGAAGTGGTGCTGGAGAAGACTCTAGAGAGTCCCTTGGACTGCAAGGAGATCAAACCAGTCAATCCTGAAGGAAATCAACCCTGAATATTCATTGGAAAGACTGATGCTAAAGCTGATGCTCCAATACTTTGGCCACCTGATGCAAAGAGCAGACTCATTGGAAAAGAACCTGATGCTGGGAGAGATTGAATGCAGGAGGAGAAGGGGATGACAGAGGATGAGATGGTTGGATGGCATTACCCACATAATGGACATGAGTTTGAGCAAACTTCAGGAGACAGTGAAGGATGGGGAAGCCTGGCACGATACAGTCCATGGAGTTGCAAAGAGTCAGAGACACCTTAGTGACTGAACAACAAGAAAAACTCACACTCTACACACAATAAAACTGCATGTGGAGTTTGGAAGCACCTAAGAAGATCAACAAGATTAACAAGAAACTGAAAGTGTTAATTGTTCACTTGTGTCTGATTCTTTGCAATCCCATGGTTTGTAGCCTGACAAATTCTTCTGTCCATGGGATTCTCCAGGCAAGAATACTGGAATGAGTTGCCATTTCCTCCTCCAGGGGATCTTCCCAACCCAGGGAT
>SJYX01001270.1:0-17004 GCA_006410675.1 Oreotragus oreotragus
TCATCAGATCCCAGAAAAATAAGACTCCAAAGGCCAGTTCCTTCAGGGCAGAGTATCCAAATAGAACAACAGCTATGTCAATCACCAGAAATATACATCAGTTCATCTAAAATGTTCAAGCGAAAAGAGTCCAAACTGAGGAATCAAAATTTTATGTATAACTAGAGGCATGATAATTGATGATTTGGATCACCAAGAAACAATGTTTACATTTCAAACATCCAGGGCTTGATTTTCCTGGTATGAACATGAATCAGACAAAAAGGATATACACAGTTACACAGGAGGAGACATGTTTCAGCTATGAATGTTTCACTGGAAATGACAAAAAGAGCCTGTGGGAAAACCCAGAGGACAAGAGAACTGAGTGAACACAATAGGAACTTGCACATAAAAATGAAGTTAAAAGGGATAGAACCACGCCATTTAAGAAAAGAATAAGTCACATTTCATAATTTTCCATTTGCCTGGTTTTTTTTTTTTCAGCCCTTGACAGTAAAGAGAAAATATGTTCAATCTTCTGCTGTCTTCCCCCAAAACAATGCCATGATAAGGCAATTCTATGGGGCTCAGCAAATACTGTCAGAGAGGATATTATGAAAAGTATGTCATAAATATATCAGCTCACGAGAAAATATCAGAGGAAGAGGTTGAAAATTTTTAAAAAAGACTAGTTGTCAAGGGACTGTGTAAACATGGAGAAGTGAAATGATCTCCAAGTTTTAAATGTTGTTCAGTTCTTCAAGTTGTGTCTGATTCTTTGCAACCCTATGGACTGTAGCACACCAGGCCTCCCTGATCTTTACCATCTCCTAGAGCTTGCTCAAATTCATGTCTATTGTGATGCCATCCAACCATCTCATCCTCTGTTGCCCCCTTCTCCTCTTGCCTTCTATCTTTCCCAGCATCAGTGTCTTTTCTAATGAGTCAGCTCTTTCCATCAAGTGTCCAAAGTATTGGAGCTTCAGATTCAGCATCAGTCTTTCCAATGAATATTCAATGTTGTTTTCCTTTAGGACTGATGTTGGAATAAAAAGAGTTACTGACCATCTGAACAGAAAACTGGAAATGAAGAGATGCTGTGGGAAAAATACAAACAATAAACTGTGTTATGAAGCACCCCACTCCCCACCCCCACCCCTGTATGTCTGGAGCATATTGACTTCATTTGCTGCCCCATCTGAGACGCAAGAGGAAGGTAGAAACATGCAACCAGGGGAGAGTTAGGAAGGGGGTGGTGGAGCCTGAGGGGTCATTAACATGCACAGCAGGTGGCAGCTAAGCCTTGGTGACTTAATAGGATCCCCTAAGTAAAACAGCAGATGAAGAAGACAGAATGGGCACATATAAAGATGGGATAGGCACTGAAAGAAATAGCAAAGTAATAAAAAGAATTGGATTATACAGTGGATTAGAAAGAGGAAGTATTAAATTTAGTAGAAAGGGGAAGAGAAAGCCCGTAAAACAAAATAGGAAACTGATGAGGAAAAGGGACTCAAATGCTAAACAGAACACTTAACTGATTTCAGAAAAATGATGCAAACTGGAGACAAGTCAATTATCTTGATCAATCAAGTAACACAAATGTTAACTGAGACCAAGTTTGAAGGCCGCCCTCTTCTCCAGGCCTCCAGAATCTTTATAAAGCAAATAATTCCTCTTTGCAGTGCATTTCCCCCCAACACCTCCCTCAGCTGATGGTGAGTGAAAGTTGCTCAGTCATTTCTGAATCTTTGTGACCCCATGGACTGGGGCCTACCAGGCTCCTCTGTTCATGGAATTCTCCATGTAAGAATACTGGAGTTTGCCATTCCCTTCTCCAGGGGATCTTCCCAACCCAAGGATTGAACCCAGGTCTCCTACAATGCAGGCAAATTCTTTACCATCTGAGCCAACAGGGAAACAAATGGTACAGGCAGATGGTGATGGTAGAGGCTCGCTTTAGTCACTGAGAACACAATCAAAGTTTTGCACAGTTCTAAAAGCAAGTCAGACATCTTTCTCTTCTATAAGGGTCAGCACTTGCATGATGTATAGCAAGTTCTAGCTATAACTTGATCTAATTGAGTTTTAAAATATATGAAGCCATGCAGAAGCTAGAGCTGTTTTGCAAGCATATACCCAAGCAGAATAGCAACTGAAGCAAAGTTGGTTTCCATAACTTTCAGTTCACAGTTCCCCTTTCTGTACCCCATTCCTGCTCTCATCTTGGTAGCCACTGGGGTCTCCCTGAACTTGCCCCTGCCTTTCATCTCATTAGCATCTTGAGTAGGCACATTGCCAGTGACCATAGCTCTGCTGAGCCAAAGGACACATATCCAAGTCTTGAATCTTCATTAACAGACCTGCTTTTCTCTTATTTTCTCTATTTAATTTTTAAAATAGCTTTCTGCTGGTCTTGTGACTTTTCAACATACAAATAAATGTTCTGCCTCCCTGGGTTCTAAAAATGAGTGGTTTGAAAAACAGTCAGCCGTAAGTCAGAAACAGGTTCAGATGGAAGCATTTTCTTCTCTTTTCTGTCCACTCCAATATTGAAAAGTCCATTATTCTTTATGCTTGTGGAAAAGCACAGGACCACATTTCAACTTCACCTGAATGCCCTCTTGCATAGCTGAAGATTTTGCAATAGTTTATGAGGCGAAAACATACGAGGGTTTAGTTTTGGCAGTGGTGGTGGTGTTGTGGGGTGGTGTGTATGTGCATGTCCTTCCAAAGGGAAGGTGTTCTTTTCACCTCTATGCCTCTTTGGGGCTTCGGCAGAGAAGAAAGCCTCTACAGTTTGTGTTCGCTTTGTCAGCCCTGTAAGCAACCATCTGTTTCAGCAGTGGAGTGCGATCTGTCAGTTTTGTTTCTGGTAAGGATGTAGTGGCAGGAGCTGGCTCATGGTTGCTTCTTGGAGAACTGCAAAGTAATTAACCATTCCTGTACTGGCTACAAAAGAGATGGCCACTCTCAACGTTGGCCAGATTTTTGCTTTATCCAGTGCTGGAAGTACTACAAAAAACTGAATAGCTATTCATCGCGCTTCATTGTTCCCTAAAGAGGCAACATGCTCTTTGTTATAAAGGCAACCTGGATTTTCCGACATACCGTTTCATTTCAATGTCTGTGTGCCAAAGATGGAACAAAGTCTGGGTGCTGTAGACAAACATTCAGAACATGACAGTGACAAACACCCTGAGAGCCCGAGTTCCCCAACACGTGAACAGGGGCCTACCGTTCACAGATGACGGGGGTGTGAGCTGGGGCTGGGAGGAAAACAGGAACGGAGAGGGCGCAGGAGACTGGTTTTTAAAATATTTGGGAGATGTGATGCTTTTCTGATGGAGTGTAATGTCATAGGACACAGTCCTAAGAAATCAAAAACCTGGAAAGAGATAAGGACCAACAAATTTTATTTTTTATTCTATTTTCCTCCTAGATTCTCTTCATTTGTCTTTCCCACTTTTTCTTTCATCTTGAACATAATGCTCAGTCTCTGTTGCCATCCATAAAATAGGCTCAACGATTGAGCTACAAGATGCTGAAAACACCTCTCAAATGGTTATATAAAATAGATTTTGAGAACTTTTAGAAATAGTGAGGGGAATGAATAAATTATTCTTTTGTTTCTAACATTATGCTCTCTGGACACACTGGAGTATGTATTTATTAGTTTAATAGTACTATAGGACTGCTGCTGCTGCTGCTGAGTCGCTTCAGTAGTGTCCGACTCTGTGCGACTCCATAGACGACAGCCCACCAGGCTCCCCTGTCCCCGGGATTCTCCAGGCAAGAACACTGGAGTGGGTTGCCCTTTCCTTCTCCAATGCATGAAAGTGAAAAGTGAAAGTGAAGTCGCTCAGTCGTGTCTGATTCTTCCAGACCCCATGGACTGCAGCCTACCAGGCTCCTCCATTCATGGGGTTTTCCAAGCAAGAGTACTGGAGTGGGTTGCCATTGCCTTCTCCAAATTACTCTTATTAACTAAGAAGGAATGGTTTTAATTATAAAGTAAAATATTTTTATAAATTATTATTCAATGCAAGTAAAACATTAATTAGGAACAAGAAGTCTAGTAAGCTGTCAGGAAAATAGTGGAATAGCTTTTTGAGAATATGTTCAGAAGATGAGAACCTAATTTGTCAAAACTTGCCACTGTGTACAGGGCTATAAGAGTACAAGTTTGGACTATTTAGCCCATAACACTGGAAATGTTTCCTTATCTCATGATAGCCAACCTATTTCATCAAACTTTTTAATATGCTGGAAAAGATAAATGAGCCAGTTGAAAAAGGAGATAACATTTATGTTTGACTAGTCCTATGGTCAGAGAAGGCAATGGCACCCCACTCCAGTACTCTTGCCTGGAAAATCCCATGGATGGAGGAGCCTGGTAGGCTGCAGTCCATGGGGTCTGAAAGAGTCAGACACGACTGAGCGACTTCACTTTCACTTTTCACTTTCATGCATTGGAGAAGGAAAGGGCAACCCACTCCAGTGTTCTTGCCTGGAGAATCCCGGGGACAGGGGAGCCTGGTGGGCTGTCGTCTATGGAGTCGCACAGAGTCGGACACGACTGAAGCGACTCAGCAGCAGCAGCAGCAGTCCTATAGTACTATTAAACTAATAAATACATACTCCAGTGTGTCCAGAGAGCATAATGTTAGAAACAAAAGAATAATTTATTCATTCCCCTCACTATTTCTAAAAGTTCTCAAAATCTATTTTATATAACCATTTGAGAGGTGTTTTCAGCATCTTGTAGCTCAATCGTTGAGCCTATTTTATGGATGGCAACAGAGACTGAGCATTATGTTCAAGATTAAAGAAAAAGTGGGAAAGACAAATAAAGAGAATCTAGGAGGAAAATAGAATAAAAAATAAAATTTGTTGGTCCTTATCTCTTTCCAGGTTTTTGATTTCTTAGGACTGTGTCCTATGACATTACACTCCATCAGAAAAGCATCACGTCTCCCAAATATTTTAAAAACCAGTCTCCTGCGCCCTCTCCGTTCCTGTTTTCCTCCCAGCCCCAGCTCACACCCCCGTCATCTGTGAACGGTAGGCCCCTGTTCACGTGTTGGGGAACTCGGGCTCTCAGGGTGTTTGTCACTGTCATGTTCTGAATGTTTGTCTACAGCACCCAGACTTTGTTCCATCTTTGGCACACAGACATTGAAATGAAACGGTATGTCGGAAAATCCAGGTTGCCTTTATAACAAAGAGCATGTTGCCTCTTTAGGGAACAATGAAGCGCGATGAATAGCTATTCAGTTTTTTGTAGTACTTCCAGCACTGGATAAAGCAAAAATCTGGCCAACGTTGAGAGTGGCCATCTCTTTTGTAGCCAGTACAGGAATGGTTAATTACTTTGCAGTTCTCCAAGAAGCAACCATGAGCCAGCTCCTGCCACTACATCCTTACCAGAAACAAAACTGACAGATCGCACTCCACTGCTGAAACAGATGGTTGCTTACAGGGCTGACAAAGCGAACACAAACTGTAGAGGCTTTCTTCTCTGCCGAAGCCCCAAAGAGGCATAGAGGTGAAAAGAACACCTTCCCTTTGGAAGGACATGCACATACACACCACCCCACAACACCACCACCACTGCCAAAACTAAACCCTCGTATGTTTTCGCCTCATAAACTATTGCAAAATCTTCAGCTATGCAAGAGGGCATTCAGGTGAAGTTGAAATGTGGTCCTGTGCTTTTCCACAAGCATAAAGAATAATGGACTTTTCAATATTGGAGTGGACAGAAAAGAGAAGAAAATGCTTCCATCTGAACCTGTTTCTGACTTACGGCTGACTGTTTTTCAAACCACTCATTTTTAGAACCCAGGGAGGCAGAACATTTATTTGTATGTTGAAAAGTCACAAGACCAGCAGAAAGCTATTTTAAAAATTAAATAGAGAAAATAAGAGAAAAGCAGGTCTGTTAATGAAGATTCAAGACTTGGATATGTGTCCTTTGGCTCAGCAGAGCTATGGTCACTGGCAATGTGCCTACTCAAGATGCTAATGAGATGAAAGGCAGGGGCAAGTTCAGGGAGACCCCAGTGGCTACCAAGATGAGAGCAGGAATGGGGTACAGAAAGGGGAACTGTGAACTGAAAGTTATGGAAACCAACTTTGCTTCAGTTGCTATTCTTCTTGGGTATATTCTTGCAAAACAGCTCTAGCTTCTGCATGGCTTCATATATTTTAAAACTCAATTAGATCAAGTTATAGCTAGAACTTGCTATACATCATGCAAGTGCTGACCCTTATAGAAGAGAAAGATGTCTGACTTGCTTTTAGAACTGTGCAAAACTTTGATTGTGTTCTCAGTGACTAAAGCGAGCCTCTACCATCACCATCTGCCTGTACCATTTGTTTCCCTGTTGGCTCAGATGGTAAAGAATTTGCCTGCATTGTAGGAGACCTGGGTTCAATCCTTGGGTTGGGAAGATCCCCTGGAGAAGGGAATGGCAAACTCCAGTATTCTTACATGGAGAATTCCATGAACAGAGGAGCCTGGTAGGCCCCAGTCCATGGGGTCACAAAGATTCAGAAATGACTGAGCAACTTTCACTCACCATCAGCTGAGGGAGGTGTTGGGGGGAAATGCACTGCAAAGAGGAATTATTTGCTTTATAAAGATTCTGGAGGCCTGGAGAAGAGGGCGGCCTTCAAACTTGGTCTCAGTTAACATTTGTGTTACTTGATTGATCAAGATAATTGACTTGTCTCCAGTTTGCATCATTTTTCTGAAATCAGTTAAGTGTTCTGTTTAGCATTTGAGTCCCTTTTCCTCATCAGTTTCCTATTTTGTTTTACGGGCTTTCTCTTCCCCTTTCTACTAAATTTAATACTTCCTCTTTCTAATCCACTGTATAATCCAATTCTTTTTATTACTTTGCTATTTCTTTCAGTGCCTATCCCATCTTTATATGTGCCCATTCTGTCTTCTTCATCTGCTGTTTTACTTAGGGGATCCTATTAAGTCACCAAGGCTTAGCTGCCACCTGCTGTGCATGTTAATGACCCCTCAGGCTCCGCCACCCCCTTCCTAACTCTCCCCTGGTTGCATGTTTCTACCTTCCTCTTGCGTCTCAGATGGGGCAGCAAATGAAGTCAATATGCTCCAGACATACAGGGGTGGGGGTGGGGAGTGGGGTGCTTCATAACACAGTTTATTGTTTGTATTTTTCCCACAGCATCTCTTCATTTCCAGTTTTCTGTTCAGATG
Source organism: Oreotragus oreotragus (assembly GCA_006410675.1). Classification (NCBI taxonomy): domain Eukaryota; kingdom Metazoa; phylum Chordata; class Mammalia; order Artiodactyla; family Bovidae; genus Oreotragus; species Oreotragus oreotragus. Next base: position 7,220 of record SJYX01001270.1, read on the forward strand.
GTCAGTAACTCTTTTTATTCCAACATCAGTCCTAAAGGAAAACAACATTGAATATTCATTGGAAAGACTGATGCTGAATCTGAAGCTCCAATACTTTGGACACTTGATGGAAAGAGCTGACTCATTAGAAAAGACACTGATGCTGGGAAAGATAGAAGGCAAGAGGAGAAGGGGGCAACAGAGGATGAGATGGTTGGATGGCATCACAATAGACATGAATTTGAGCAAGCTCTAGGAGATGGTAAAGATCAGGGAGGCCTGGTGTGCTACAGTCCATAGGGTTGCAAAGAATCAGACACAACTTGAAGAACTGAACAACATTTAAAACTTGGAGATCATTTCACTTCTCCATGTTTACACAGTCCCTTGACAACTAGTCTTTTTTAAAAATTTTCAACCTCTTCCTCTGATATTTTCTCGTGAGCTGATATATTTATGACATACTTTTCATAATATCCTCTCTGACAGTATTTGCTGAGCCCCATAGAATTGCCTTATCATGGCATTGTTTTGGGGGAAGACAGCAGAAGATTGAACATATTTTCTCTTTACTGTCAAGGGCTGAAAAAAAAAAAACCAGGCAAATGGAAAATTATGAAATGTGACTTATTCTTTTCTTAAATGGCGTGGTTCTATCCCTTTTAACTTCATTTTTATGTGCAAGTTCCTATTGTGTTCACTCAGTTCTCTTGTCCTCTGGGTTTTCCCACAGGCTCTTTTTGTCATTTCCAGTGAAACATTCATAGCTGAAACATGTCTCCTCCTGTGTAACTGTGTATATCCTTTTTGTCTGATTCATGTTCATACCAGGAAAATCAAGCCCTGGATGTTTGAAATGTAAACATTGTTTCTTGGTGATCCAAATCATCAATTATCATGCCTCTAGTTATACATAAAATTTTGATTCCTCAGTTTGGACTCTTTTCGCTTGAACATTTTAGATGAACTGATGTATATTTCTGGTGATTGACATAGCTGTTGTTCTATTTGGATACTCTGCCCTGAAGGAACTGGCCTTTGGAGTCTTATTTTTCTGGGATCTGATGATTCATCACCTTTACTGTGGTTTACACCAAAAAGTGGGTAAGTCAGGTGATGGAGTAGAACTCCATTCACTGCCAGGCTTCAGGGTATCAGTTTTAATGATGGATGAAAGTTCTCAGCAAATAGCTTCTGTTATCCTCAGATTAAAAAAACAAAACAAAACAAAAAGCTCTTGCAAATATTTACTCCAGTTCTCCAGTGGGAATCTCCTACAAACCAAGCTTTACTTTAAAGGAAAAGCTGTTCCCTGAAAATGTGCTTCTGAAATTGCTTCTGTTAATATTCTATAATGTGTCAACATCCATAATTGGAAATTCTATCCCTATTTTATATATGTGAAAAGTACAGAAGACTGGATCTGTGTTCCATGATGACAGGATTTGGTCCTCTACTATGGTGGCTTATAAATAATAAATTATTTTGCTTGTGTGACTGTATATCCATGACCTAATATATTAACCACAGGGTGACATATTTTTTATCTAACCCAGATGTCTGGAGGTGGTACTTTGCTCTAAAAAATGAGCATGAAACTTGGACTTTTAGATTTGAAGGGAAGTTGGTGGTGATGCTGCTGTGGGGAACTGATAGTCATCCTGAATGTTCATGATTGGCTCTGTTTACCACCATTCTTAACTCAGGGGTTGTCACTTCTATTCACTGTTCTGCTTAGAAACACAACTATTAATTTTATTCTCTTTGTCTTGGGATACTGTTATAAGAATTTCTTTGAAGTGCTAAGTGTCTTTCTTGTAATTTAAAAATTGACAATAAGTAATATGTCATGTTTAAACTGTAAGTTTCACAGTTTATCTTTTTCCATCTTGGTACTTAACAATTATCCCAATAAAATGAGAAAATATTTTTACCTGTGGAACTTATTGAAACAAATGTCCCGCATTTTATTGTTAATTCTCACAAAGAATTACATACACACACAACGCAAATATCTATGCATTTTTTTTCTACTGTCAAAAGTGAAGAAAATGAACTTTAAGGGAATCCTCACAGTCTAAATGCCTTAATAGTATGTGATCTAAGTATTTGAATGTTGGAAGTAGACTGAATTTGTATCCTGGCTCTGTGATGGTTAATTTTATGTATTAACTTGGTGAGGTCTTGGAACCCAGTTTTGATCAATCAGTGGTCTAGCTGTTGATGTGAGGGTATTTTTTAAGATGTGAGTAACATTTAAATCTTTAGAGTTCAAGTAAAGTTGGTTACCTTCTGAAAAGTGATAGGCCTTATCCCATCAGTTGAAGACCATTAAGAGAAAAGACTAACATCCCTCAGGAAGAGGGAGTTCTGCTAGCAGACCTCCTTCAGACTTGAAGGAAAACACCGACTCTTCCCTGGGTCTTCAGCCTACCCTGAAGATTCAGACTTGCCTGCCCCCACAAACATGTAATCCAATTCCTTAAAATAAATCTCTCATAATATATACACATCTTGCTGCTCTGAGGATTGCTTTCTAATACAGGTCCCATCATTTAATAGCCAGTTGACTTTGAGTGAGTTATCTAATTTTCTGTGCATAAATGTCTTCATTTCGAAAATGGATATCATAATAGTACCTACATCATTGGGGTGTCATAATGATTAAATGACTCAGTGTAAATAAGATTCTCAGAACAGTGCCTGACACAAGGTTAATCATTAAGTCCTAGATATAATTGTTGTTATTATTTGCTGTTGTTGTTTAGTTGCTAAGCCATGTCCCACTCTGTTGAGACCCTATGTACTGTAGCCTGCCAGATTCCTCTGTCCGTGGGATTTCCCAAGGCAGGAATACTGGAGTGGATTGCCATTTCCATCTGCAGGGGATCTTTCTGATCCAGGGATTGAACCGGTGTTTCCTGCATTGGCAGGCAGATTCTTTGCCACCAGGGAAGCCCATTGTTATTGTTATGTATAATATACAAAATACTATTATATATCATAAGATTTATTATTACTTTTAACCATAGGTAGCAAAATACTATGACCTGTAAGAGGTTTGGGGAGTGGTGTCTGTTAACTAACTCAGCAGCAAGTTTTATTAAGTACTTACTCTGTGCCAAGCTCTCTGTCAGAAACTAGATATCATAGTGGTGAGCAAAGCAGAGAAGCTTTCACTCAAGGAGAGTTCACAGTGTGGTGGGGAAGAAAAACCAACATAGAAATAAATATATAATTTCAAATTGCATTGTGTAATTTACCAGAAATCCCATGAGTTTTATGAGAGAACAATCTAGAGGTTTCATATTAAAGGTGGGGCAAGAACTCAAGGCAAGCATCTCCATCTTGGAGTCTGAAGCCCCAGGCTGAGTATGATTTAGCCAGAGGGGAAGACTGGAAGGAAGTGGACTAGAAGAACTGTGGGTATCTGAACTGAAGCAAAAAGGAGTCTAGACACTTAAGGGGGAAAGGGAAGAGGGAGTTGGGGCAAAGATGTGGTTGCAATTTGGATTGGATGTACTTCAGTTTGTGAAAAATGCCAACGGAGTAAAAATCTCATTGTAAAGATTTATACATTATCCCATCGTAACAAGTATTATTCTGAAATCTATTATTGACCTTTCTTGTTGTCTTTAATACTTATGCCTATCTTTTTTCTTTTCCGTATTGACTAAATTATGGCTTTTACTTCATATGAGATCTTATCTCTCTTTTGTTCTTTCTTTAACATTTTCTATCTGTTAAAAACTTTTTTCATCAGTGTGAAGCCTGGCATCTGGTTTCATGTTCCCAGCTAGCTGGGGACCTGGTCCCTTTACTGCTATCATTTCCTGTGAGAGAAGTCCTTGAAGAATGTTCTTTCAATGCATTTGTCCACTCTAGCATGTACATATCTAAATCTAATTTTAGAGAGACAGGAAAATGAGGGTAGAAAGTTTGAGCCTGAGAAAAAAACTAAGATAGATTTTTTGTGTCTTTATTTAAAAATTTTGTTTTGTAGACAGTACAGTATTAAATATCTTTTAAATTAGTCCTGCTGAGTCAGATTGCTACTAATGGATTTTTGCTTTGGGGGGAAGCTGGCATCTCTGTTTTCCCCACTGATTACTATTTATTATACTGCCTTTGCTTTCAAAGTCAGCCCTGAGATCACAGAGCTTTGTTTATCCACAACCTTATGACTCAATGATAATTTTGAGGAATATTTTCCAAGATGCCACCTTTTCATGATTTCTATGTATAGGGAGTTTATGGTTATGAATGGAAACGTTCAGTTGACTCTGATCCATGGCTCGTTACGAATGTGGAACATTTGGCGTGTGTGTTGATCTTCCTGTCTTTTCCGCAGCGCACCTCTTCCATGATTCATGTGTGAACAGGAGGCTGTTTCTCTTCAGTCTCTCCTTAAATCTCATCTCATATGCCTCACAATTAGAGTCAATTGAGGAGGTGAGCTCGATGGAGACCACTGAGTGATTTTACATGCCGTGGGCTGCCAGCACATTGTGACTCCCTGGGGATCCCTGGAGCCCATTACCAACCCAGTGAATCACTCACTCTGTTTGCTTTTCCACAAAAAAAGAAATGTGCAGCTGCTTACTTCTGCCATAGACTTTGGAATTTTGTTCCCTTTTCCATCTGCCTTTTGTGTAAAGAAATTCTGCCTGAATAATTACTTGTCTGTCCCCTTTGCTGGTTCCCAACATCATCATTCTTCAACCTTCTGTTTCCAATTAGTTCTTATCTCAAATGGCTTATTGGCATCAATCTGTTCTCAGCATCACCAAAGTGCACAATACTACCCTGAAACATGGGGGAACCTTAAAAAGGCTAAAGCTTACCGGTCAGTCCAACGGAGTCTCTGATTTCACTTGAGCGTTTTCCTTTTCTCAGGAAACCTGAGATAGGAGATGGTGTGGAGACGTGTTATTGATACAGCACATTTTAGAGTGAAATGACATGCGTCAGCCTTGCAGGGACTGTGTAAGGCCTGTGAAAATAGTCATTGTTGGACATCTGGTGTCGAAAAGAGCTGATTCAAAATAAGTTCCCAGTGTTAAATCATGGTGTAGACAGCTACTGAGCAGCTGTCCACTCCTGGAGAGGGTGGCCTGCTTGAGACCTGCTTGTCTGTGCTTGCAGTTTAAGCCTTGGTAGTCATTTCATTATGCACGACTTTGTGCCACAGGAACATGCTTACACAGGCCAGTGGAACCCTGCTGCCATTACTAGCCAGCTAGGCATGAAGAGTGGTAATAAGATCAGGTAAGAAAAACAGAGGGTTACTGAGCTTGGTTGGTTGAACTATGGCATGAATAAGCCCAGGGATACATGTTTGATGACTGTATAGTTGCCTATGTTCAGAAAAAGGGGGCTTTAAAGCTTATCTGTCCTTTTGTTTTCTATAGAAACTGACATCCAAGAGTATTACATGGTTTTTCCAGAGTCATAGCTAATTAGTCGTAGAATTAGAATTCCAGTTTTGTTTGCTTTTTTTTTTTTTTAATTTCCTAGTAACGTGCTTAGTCTAATGAATCACATTGCCAAGACGGTGTCTCGGAGAAATAGTGTAACTCATCAGTCAAAGCCAGACTTTACGTTCTATGAAGGATTAGAATTGCCATTCTTGGTGGCTCAGATGAGAATATTCCTGTGATGCAAGAGACTCTGGTTCAATCCTTAGGTTGGGAAGATCCCCTGAAGAAAGGAATAGCTATCCACTCCAGTAGTCTTGCCTGGAGAATTCCATGGACAGAGGAGCCTAGTGGGCTACTGTCCATGGGATCACAAAGAGTCGGACACAACTAAGTGGCTAACACATTCACGTTCACATCATTGCTTTGCCCCAAGATAAATGCCAATCCTTAGCACATAGGAGAGCTATTTTTTTGAGAGAATGGAGCATGCCCAGCTGTTCAGTGGAGTCCAACTCTTTGTGACCCCACGGACTGTAGCCTGCCAGGTTCTTCTGTCCATGGGGTTTCCCAGGTAAGAACAGGGGAGTGGGTTGCCATTTCCTTCTCCAAGGCATCTTCCCAACCCAGGGATCAAATCCACATCTTCTGTATCTCCTGCACTGGCAGGCAGGTTCTTTACCACTGAGACACCTGGGAAGGAAAGATTGGAGAAATGAATCTTTTGCAGTAAGAAACTAGCATGTGTTGAGTGTCTTCTATGGGCCAGACACTTTTCACAAGGATTTGATTATCATTTTGATAAGTGGTTCCTGGGATAGTTCCATCTTCCTGGAATCGAGACTCTTCCAAGAAGCCACTTTATAGGAGATTTTCTCTGGTCACAGAAGCAGCCCAAAAGGAATTTAAAAGTGTAGTTACTTAGATAATTTTTTAAAAGTGCAGGGAATTTGACTCTGACATTATGGATTTGGGAATCACTGAAAATTGGGGATTGGATTTTAACTCTCATTTTAAATGTGTTTGGTTGGGGTTGCCTGGAATATCATAAATATCATATGTCTTCCTGGCCATACTGTCGAAGTCCACCTTTAACCCCTTCCTCACTGTAGATGTGATTAGTCTGCCTTCCATGCCACTCCCTTTTCCTACCCCATCTCTGTTTGTCTCAAAAAAGCCAGACTCTACCAGTCCCACTGGACCTATAAGACCGGAGTTTATTGAAAGCCTTTCTCTGAGATAGTATAAGACCACAGGCATGAATGTGGCTGGCCTGACATCCTCCTCATATACTTCCTGGGATCTTCTGACACAAGTTCCGTTATTCTTCTGGCTTGTGAGACAAGAAGAGGGTTTCTAAGGGTGAATGTCTGTCAAGATAACAGTGCAGTCCTTCTTGGCTGTCAGTGTGTCCAGTGCTTATGGGGAGGGGTGAGGATGTGTAAACCTGAACATGCTGAGCTGACTGGAATTCCTTCCCTTCCCTTATCTTCCCAATGCTAGAGGGAAAAGGTGGGATTAAGAGTTGCTTGAGTTTTCATTTACACTCTGAGTGTCAGCTTCTATAAAGTGGTACATTCATATCAAAGGGGATAAAATGTTATTTTACTTTCTCTAGAATAGCAAAGTTAACTTTAAACAAAGAGATAGTTATTATTTACTCAGAAAGAAACCGAAGTTTAAAAAGGTGTGCCTGTGTGTGTCTTGTGTTTTCAAACTTCCTCAACTAGTGAATAGGAGAAACCAGAATGAAAATACAGGTTGATTTAATTCAGAAATCCACATTCTTTCTGCTACACCACAATGCCTTTTCATGAGAGAAGATAATATATGAGACACAATACTGTCCCCTTCTTGCTGTTAATAAATAAGATAAAAGGAAAGAAATTTGCAAAATTATAGCCCTTTTCATTTACACAATTGCCTGAGAGAAAGGGAGCAAGTAAAGGCATTGTTCATTCATATTTACATATAGGTGTGTAAATGTGCCGTGCTTAGTCATTCAGGGTGTCCAGCTCTTTGTGACCCCATGGGCTGTAACCAACCAGGCTCCTCTGTCCATGAGGATTCTTCAGACAAGAACACTGGAGTGAGTTGCCATGCCCGCCTTTGGGGTATCTTCTCAAACCAGAGATTGAACCCAGGTCTCCCTCATTGCAGATAGATTCTTTACCATCTGAGCCACACTCAAAGTCAGCAAAATTTCATGACATGGTTATGCAAAGTGCTATTCTCCTCGGTGCTCTCCGCTTTTTGAGATACTTCTTTATATTTTGAGACTCTTCCTCCAAAGGCAAAAAGTGATCTGATGGTGTCCAGTGCTGGTCTGTTAAGAGGCCATTGTGAGCTCAATGCCTTAAAGAAATCAATGGATTTCACACACTGCTACACCTCCTGGATTGATTGGTTTACCAGATTTTAGTTTAAATAAAAAATATGACTCCATAAAATTATCATGAAAATATCAGCAAAGTTTTTCAGAAAATTGCTCTAGATAGAATTGTAAATCTTTTCATCAAAATCTATCTGAAAAGAAAAAAAAAATAGTAGGTCCCATAGGCTTGTGGACACAATAAAACTCATGATTATTATGGTTCACATATCTAGCCAGACAGGTATGTTTTCAACCTAAGCTTCTTATTTTCCTCTTTATATTAATATTTTTATATAGCTTTTAGCATTTAGAGACCACAAATCCTTTAGCAAACTGTGTGGAATGAAATAGAGTCTCTGCTTCTCTGAAGACAAAAGAAGACTCAGTTCTGAATTTGGGATTTCAGTGCTCAAAATGCTCACTAGCTACTGCTGATTGATTGGTTGATTGCGTGATTGATAATTCAATGTGCATTGTGTTTTAGGCATGTTCATTCAAATGTCATTCTCTAGACAACTATTACCATCACCATTTTACAGATGAGGAAACTGAAGCTAAGAAAGCTGAAGCCACTTGCCCAAGTTCACTTACCTAATATTTGTCAGAAATGAGATTGCAACCCAGGTCTAACCACAAAGCTCTTGTAATGTTCAGTTGTATTTATTTTTATAGAAAATATTTTCAAATTTTAAGCCAATAGCTTTTTTGTAAAAGAAACAAAAATCTCCTTTATAAGTGACATATCTGAAACTTGTCTTTCTATTATGCAAATTAGAGCTTTGAAATAACATTTTGGTGGTCTAAAATCTCCATGAAACTATGTAAACACATCAGTACAGCAAGACCTTAAATGTCCACACAATCTATACACCTATCAGTGTACACTGTCTGAGGGGCAAAATCTTGATGTCTCTCATTTCAGTCACTCAGTCATGTCTGACTCTTTGTGACCCCATGGACTGCAGGACGCCAGGCCTCCCTGTTCATCACCAACTCCCAGAGTTTCCTCAGATTCATGTGCATTGAGTCAGTGATGTCATCCAACCATCTCATCCTCTGTTGGCCTCTTCTCCTCCCACTATCAATCTTGCCGAGCATCAGGGTCTTTTCAAATGAGTCAGTTCTTCACATCAGGTGGCCAAAGTATGGGAGTTTCAGCTTCAACATCAGTCCTTCCAATGAATATTCAGGATGGATCTCCTTTAGGATGGACTGGTTGGAGTTCCATGCTGTCCAAGGGACTCTCAAGAGTCTTCTCCAACACCACAGTTCAAAAACATCAATTCTTCAGCACTCAGCTTTCTTGATAGTACAACTCTCACATCCGTACATGATTATTGGAAAAACCATAGCTTTGACTATATGGACCGTTGTTGGCAAAATAATGTCTCTGCTTTTGAATATGCTGTCAGGGTTGGTCATAGCTTTTCTTCCAAGCAGCAAGCATCTTTAACTTTCATGGCTGCAGTCACCATCTGCAGTGATTTTGGAGCCGCCCAAAATTCTGTCACTGCTTCCATTGTTTCTCCATTTATTTGCAATGAAGTAATGGGACGGGATGCCATGATCTTCGTTTTCTGAATGTTAAGCTTTAAGCCAACTTTTTCACTCTCCTCTTTCACTTTCATCAAGAGGCTCATTAGTTCTTCTTCACTTTCTGCCATAAGGGTGGTGTCATCTGCATATCTGAGGTTTTTGATATTTCTCCCGGCAATCTCGATTCCAGCTTGTGCTTCTTCCAGCCCAGTGTTTCTCATGATGCACTCTGCATAGAAGTTAAATAAGCAGGGTGACAATATACAGCCTTGACGTACTCCTTTTCCTATTTGGAACCAGTCTGTTGTTCCATGTCCAGTTCTAACTGTTGCTTCCTGACCTGCATACAGATTTCTGAAGAGGCAGGTCAGGTGGTCTGGCATTCCCATCTCTCTCAGAATTTTTCACAGTTTATTGTGATCTACACAGTCAAAGGCTTTGGCATAGTCAAAAAAGCAGAAATAAATGATTTTCTGGAA
>SJYX01001270.1:24413-53748 GCA_006410675.1 Oreotragus oreotragus
GGGGGAGGGGGAGGGGAAGAGGGATGATTTGGGAGAATAGCATTGAAATATGTGTACTATCAAGTGAGAAATGAATTGCCAGTATATGTTTGATACAGGAAGCAGGATGCTTGGGGCTGGTGCATGGGGATGATCTGGAGGGATGATGTGGGGTGGGAGGTGGGAGGGGGGTTCATGTTTGGGAGTTCATGTATACCCGTGGTGGATTCATGTCAATGTATGCCAAAACCAATACAGTACTGTAAAGTAAAATAAAGTAAAAATAAAAATTAAAAAAAAAAACACACACAACGTACTTTCTTTAAAAAAAAAAAAAAAATCTGCAACCCAGATCACCAGTGAAAATATTGGAAAATTTCACATTCTCTCTCCCCTTAGGTTTGGAAATTTTGTATCATCATCTTCATTTCACCAATTTGGCAGTATATTTTTTCCTCCTAGATTTGAAATAAAATAACTAGGGCATATAAAAAATTCATTCATCAGTTATCCTTTTTTCTTTCTTTAGAAAACAATCAACCTCTTTTTCATTGATTTTACTGCCTCACTTTCAAATCAACTTAACTGTATTTGTTTTTTATGGTTCAGTGTGCAGGAATGAGCAATGATTTCCTTTTTCAACCATCCACCTAAAAATTATTTTGCTTATTAGTCAGTATAAATTGTTTTCTTGCCAAAACAGCATATCAGAAAGGAAGAATTTATTGCCCACTTTCATTCTACTTCGTTTTCACTAGTCCAGTACAGAAGTGTAAAAATACTGGTGTCTGATGCACTATAGAATGAGCACAGACTCTGTTATTGCAGAGTTCCAAATTCTCTTTAATTTAGCAGCATTCACTTTTTGTTGCCTTATCTCCTATTTGTCTCAAACATGAATTGTTCCCTCCAGCTTATATGGATTGCTTCCTTAATTTGACTTTTATGTCTGCATTACACTTCATAAACATATTTTTTCTGTTACCACTTCCTAAACACCCTCTTCATCTATATATGTAGAAATGAAACTTTTTCTAGTTACTTTTCTATAACCTTTAGTTTGAACTATTCTTATGACTTCTGTCCTTTGAAATTTGATGATAGAGTTTTGTATATTGCATCCTTGCTTTATATTCTTAAATGTTTATAAGTTCATTCTATTCTACCAGTAATATTGAGTATTTTCCATATGCCAGATGCTATATTATGAACAGAGGATACTAAAAAGAGAAAGCCACAATCCCTGTCTTTGAAAGCTTATGGTTAAGAGGTAGTTACAAACATTTAAACACATAATTAATGTTCAATGTCATCTAAACAATAAGAGAGAGATTCATAAAGTACTAATGAGACCCAGAGATGTGTCATGGATGTCATAGATTATCTTCTTCAAAATGATGATATCTGAGTTGGGTCTTGAAGGAGGAATTGTTTGAAAGGCAGAAGCAGCATTAATAACTGAGGTTTTACAGAGGAACAAAAGTGCATTGCATATTTGGGTGACAGGGATCAACAATCCCTTATTCACAATTCTACAGTCTCCAAACTTTTATAAACTCTGAGTTTTTCCTAACTCTTTTGGTATCTATCCATCAATCCTGATCTGATTTGATTTTAGGTCAGGAGAACCTTACCTGAACTGGCATGAGGTGAATAAGTTTATTTTTTTGTAGATGTATTGATGTGTTTCATTATATGACATTACCCAAGGACTTCCCTAGTAGCTCAGATGGTAAAGCCCCTACCTACAATGTGGGAGACCTGGGTTTGATCCCTGGGATGGGAAGATCTCCTGGAGAAGGAAATGGCAACCAACTTCAGTACCCTTGTCTAGAAAATCCCATGGACAGAGGAGCCTGGTAGGCTACAGTCCACAGGGTCACAAAGAGTCAGGACACGACTGAGCGACTTCAGTTTAGGATCTTTACTTTTTAAGATGTCGGTAATCTAAAGATGAATGCTGAATTACTTTTCTAAAATCTGAAACATTCTGCATTTTAAGACATATCTGTGCCTACCAATGTTGAATAAGAGAATGCAGGGATATTGGAGGAAATTCTAATGGATGTTAAGGTAGAGTGAAAAAGAGGAAACTGGAAAGGATAGTTTGGAGCCAGAGTATATAGGATACTTTATTCCAGGGTTGGTAAGTTTGGGCTTGAACCTATAAACACAGGAAAAAGTATGCATGAAAAGCCTGATCTTACATGATTTTTTAAAACGATTCTTTGTTTTAAATTTTATTTTTTTAGTTTTTTTTTAAATATTAATTTTATGTTTTTGGTTGTGCTAGGTCTTCATTGCTACACAAGGACTTTCTCTGGTTGTGGAGAGTAGAGGCTACTCTCTAGTTGCGGTGCATGGGGTTCTCTTTGTGCTGGCTTCTCTTGTTGTGGAACACAAGTTCTAGGCACATGTGCTTCAGTAGCTGTAGCACCCAGGCTCAGTAGTTGTGACAACATGGGCTCAGTAGCCTGGAGGCATGTGGAATCTTCCCAGACCAGGGTCTGAACCCATGTCCTCTGCATTAGCAGGCAGATTCTTATCCACTGTACCACCATGGAAGTCTCTGACATTACATGATTTTTAGGACTTTTGTCATATTCTTATTTTATACTTCAGCAAGAATATCATATTCTTCCTGAAAATTTGTCTGCCTTCACAGGTAGTACTGATCACTTATTTCTATTTCCAATGGCTTTATGAAAAGGATTGTTGTTATACATTGTGTTATACAGTTTATTTGGTTTGTTTCTCCATTTAATTAAAATGTAAACTCTATCAGGACTGTTTACTACCATTGATTCAGCTGCTCTTGTTTGTTTCTTTATTTGCAATGTGGTATTTGTTTATTGGCTTGTCCTCCTAGTTTGTTTGGGCTGCTCTAATAAATTACCATAGACTCGGTGGCTTATATACAACATAAATTTATTTCTCACAGTTCTGAACACTGAGAATTTCATGATAATAGGAGCAGCAGATTTCATGTCTGGTTAGGGCCCGCTTTCTATTTCACAGATGGCTGTCTTCTCTCTGTATCCTCACATGGGAGAAGGAACAAGAGAGCTCTCTGGGGGTCTGTTTTATAAAGTCACTAATCCCATTCACGAAGGACCCACCCTTATGACCTAAGCACTCCCACAGCCCCCTCCCCATCCATTAAATACCACCATGTTGGGAATTACAGTTTAGCATGTGAATTTGGGGAGGATACAAATATTCAGTCTACAGTACAAAGAGTTGGACATGACTGAGCCACTGAACTGAACTGAACTGAACTGGAGTTTGCTCAAACTCATGTATATTATGTTGGTGATGCCATCCAAGCATCTCATCCTCTGTCATCCCCTTCTCCTCCTGCCTTCAATCTTTTCCAACATTCAGGGTCTCTTATGAGATAGGTACTATTATTTGTAAGTTTGTAAGTTGAGGAAATTGATGCTCAGTTCAGTTCAGTTGCTCAGTCGTGTCCAACTCTTTGCAGCCCCATGAATTGCAGCACCAGCCAGGCCTCCCTGTCCATCACCAACTCCAGGAGTTCACTCAGACTCACGTCCATCGAGTCAGTGGTGCCATCCAGCCATCTAATCCTCTGTTGTCCCCTTCTCCTCCTGCCCCAGTCCCTCCCAGCATCAGAGTCTTTTCCAATGAGTCAACTCTTCACATGAGGTGGCCAAAGTACTGGAGTTTCAGCTTTAGCATCATTCCTTCCAAAGAAATCCCAGGGCTGATCTCCTTTAGAATGGACTGGTTGGGTCTCCTTGCAGTCCAAGGGACTCTCAAGAGTCTTCTCCAACAACACAGTTCAAAAGCATCAATTCTTCAGTGCTCAGCTTTCTTCACAGTCCATACATGGCTACTGGAAAAACAATAACCTTGACTAGACAGAACTTTGTTGGCAAAGTAATGTCCTTGCTTTTGAATATGCTGTCTAGGTTGGTCATAACTTTCCTTCCAAGGAGTAAGCGTCTTTTAATTTCATGGCTGCAATCACCATCTACAGTGATTTTGGAGCCCCCCAAAATAAAGTATGACACTGTTTCCACTGTTTCTGCATCTATTTCTGATGAAGTGATGGGGCCAGATGCCATGATCTTAGTTTTCTGAATGTTGAGCTTTAAGCCAACTTTTTCACTCTCCTCTTTCACTTTCATCAAGAGGCTTTTTAGTTCCTCTTCACTTTCTGCCATAAGGGTGGTGTCATCTGCATATCTGAGATTATTGATATTTCTCCCAGCAATCTTTATTCCAGTCTGTGCTTCATCCAGCCACTCTGCATAGAAGTTAAATAAGCAGGGTGAAAATATACAGTCTTGACGTACTCCTTTTCCTATTTGGAACCAGTCTGTTGTTCCATGTCCAGTCTAACTGTTGCTTTCTGATCTGCATATAGGTTTCTCAAGAGGCAGGTCAGGTGGTCTGGTATTCCCATCTCTTTCAGAATTTTCCACAGTTTATTGTGAACCACACAGTCAAAGGCTTTGGCATAGTCAATAAAGCAGAAATAGATGTTTTTTCTGGAACTCTCTTGCTTTTTCAATGATCCAGCAGATGTTGGCAATTTGATCTCTGGTTCACTCAGAGAGGTCAATTAATTTGCATAAGGCCAGATACCTAGTAGTTGCTGAACCTATAGCTTTTCATCTTAGCTACTAACCACACTGCCTCCAGGTAAATCAACTCTACATTCCAGGTGTGAAAGTGAAAGTGTTAGTCATTCAGTGCCATCCAACTCTTTGTGACCCCATTGACTATAGTCTGCCAGACTCCTGTCTCCACAGAATTCTACAGGCAAGAATACTGGAATGAGTCACCATATTACTTAGCAAAATGTTTCCTATGTAATGTGTTCTCAAGATAGGTTTGTTGATAAACTGGATGAACAAAATTTGATGTTTTGTAATGACAATTTGGGGGCTTCCCCAGTGGCTCTGTTGTTAAAGAATTTGTCTGCAATACAGGAGATCCAGGTTTGAGCCCTGGGTAGGGAACATCCCCCGGAGAAGGAAATGGCAACCCACTGCAATATTCTTGTCTGGAGAATCCCCATGGATGGAGGAAGCTGGCAGACTGCAGTCCATGGGATCACAAAGAGGTGGACATGACAGCTATAAGCACACAGAGCACAATAACAACTTGTCTGAACTTGCAAAATGACCTTCTATCAGTGGCTTCATGTGACTTCATTCTGAGTGCCACAGTTGGGATAGTGAAGGCAGATCCTGCAGGAACATTCTATAATATATATAAATAGGTTTACTTGTTAAAAGCACATGTAGGGGACTTCACTGGTAGTCCAGTGACTAAGATTCCAAATTCCCAATGCAGGGAGCCAGGATCCAGTCCTTAGTTAGGGAACTAGATCCCACATACCACAAGGAAGAGTTTACATGCCACAAATAAAGAACCTGCATACCACAGTGAAGATTGAAGATCCTGGGTATTGCAACTAAGATCTGGTGCAGCCAAGTAAATAAATACTAAAAAAATAAAAATAATAAAAACACATGCAAATCATGCTCATTGTAAAAAATTGAAAAAAATTACACCAAAGAAGTGAAACTTCCTTAATTTCTCTCTGTGAATTGCGTTCCTCAGAGTCTATTTCTCTCAGCAGCTTAGCATGTGCACTGATATATGGCATTGTCATATACTTTAATGCACATCAATTCAGTTCAGTTCAGTTGCTCAGTCGTGTCCGACTCTTTGCGATCCCATGAATCACAGCACACCAGGCCTCCTTGTCCATCACCAACTCCTGGAGTTTACTCAAATTCATGTCCATAGAGTCAGTGATGCCAACCAGCCATCTCATCGTCTGTCGTCCCCTTCTCCTCCTGCCCCCAATCCCTGCCAGCATCAGAGTCTTTTCCAATGAGTCAACTCTTTGCATGAGGTGGCCAAAGTATTGGAATTTCAGCTTTAGCATCAGTCCTTCCAATGAACACCCAGGACTGATGTCCTTCAGAATGGACTGGTTGGATCTCCTTGCAGTCCAAGGGACTCTCAAGAGTCTTCTCCAACACCACAGTTCAAAAAATAGTTTTACAACATATGTATATAAAAGTGTTGATTTAAGTGTCTTTAGTCATCTTCGTCAAGTTGATTTAACATAATTTATTCATATATCAAAATTATGGTGGCCACAACTTAAAAATTTTAGTAGCTTACTAGAAAAGAAATGCTCAGGGTTCTTCCCATTGGCAGAAATGAAATATCTGTATAACACCTACTTTTTAAAAGTATTATTTGGTAATTCTCTTCTTTGTGAAGTAAAATGCTTTACATTATAAGACAGTGTGAGATATAGTAGGAGTTAGTCATGGTTTAATTTAGTATGCTTTTTAATGATTTGCAAGAAGGGACCGAAAAAGCACTTAATTAAATTTACAGATGATGCTAAATTGGGAGATGTGAAGAGCATCCGTGAGGACAGATATTTAAAGAAGGTAGAAATATGTGAAAGAAAGGTAGAAATAGCAAAATGAAATTTAGATTGCAAAAAATTTAGTTGAATGCTTTAGGGGCTTATTAATCAGTTCATCCATTACTCATGGGAAGTGGAAGGAGGCATAATGACGTCTGCTTTTATAATGTTGCATGGCTGCAAAACTCAGATCACACCAAAACTAAGCAATCTTTGTTCACATCCATGCCAATGTACCTTGTGAGTCTCCCAAAATAATTAACTTCACAAGTTACTTACTGTTCTTTTTAGGTCACTTTAATTTTTTCATTTTAGAGAAAAAGCTAGAAGGAAATTAATGCTTACTGTAGCCTTCCTGTTGATGGTCATTTTATTTACATGGATTACCTCACATTAGTTCTCACAAGAGAACTGTGTGAAGAAGATACAGTTTTAACATTTTTGTTTGTTATTTATTTTTATTTCAGTTTATATCTGAATTTGACAATTTATTTTCTGATATGACATATTCTCCTAGAATCAAACTTGCATGTGCACTCACATTAAAATATCTATACATATTCAAATATGTAAAAAAACTGAACAAATTCTTATTTTAATTAAATTTTTAAAATTAAAATGCAGTGCTACACTAGTTACCACTCATAAGCAAATGAGCGGTTCCTAAATGAGTCCAATTATGCAGAGAGAACCATGGAGGGCTGTGCTGATGAACTACAGTAATAATGACATGTGTCCATAGTTTGTTGTTGTGTCTATGCCAGGCATTTGTGAAATATCTATTCATCAGGCAATACTTAGTGAAAATGTGTTTAGTCATTATAACAAGGTATATGCAAATGAGCTTCCCATGAGACTTTGCAACAAACATTTAATTAGCTATACAAAGAAACAGTTAAATATACAAACACACATTACAGAAAATTGGCTAGTGTGCATTGTTAAATTTATGCACATAATTCCTAAATAGCAACATTTAATAATGTATGTCTTTATCATATGCTTATAGTAGAAATGTGCAGTTTCATTTGAAAATTAATTTTGTTGAAAATCTCATATCCTCCTTTTCAATGATATTTTTTAGTCTTTATATGACTCATTGTATTAAACCTATAAAAATCATAAAGTAAATGGTTATTTCTATCATTTTTATAATTTTGACTTTAGTACATAACTAGTTCAACTAACTCTTTCCTCTTTATATATCTTATTACATATATTCCCTCCATCTACTTTTTATAATCAATAGTAATAAGTAGTAACATAGGTTTCTTATTATGACTAGAGATAAAATCTTTAATAAGTAAATTTTTACGAAGGTAATTTTAAAAGGTAAATAAATGAGTGATTTTATCTGTACGTAAAGGAAACAATGTCAGTTTTGAGTAATTACTATAAACATCAAACTGATAATCAATTTACAGTCCTTTTAGAGAAAATACTTAGACCTAGAAATTTTTGAAGAAAATATAAAAGAACGAAATTCAATATTTCCATAAGAAATACTTGTATAAGAAAATAAAATTTAAATTTATTGTTCTGTCTTCATCACACTTTTTCATATCTTTTAAAGAATCTATATTAGTTTTCATTATTACAGTTTTACGTTTGCTATTCACATAATGATTGACAAAGTGTTAACAAACAACATTGTGTATCTCATTATTCTGTAATAAGATACTTAAAAACACACTCAGCATACTCTTTTTTTTGCATTTAAAAATGCAATCAGTCGTTATAACAAGGATAGAAGTTCACAAGCAAGTCTTTCAATTCTGAATATTAACTCCTATTCAATTCGATTCAGAAATACTTTTCTTTAAAGGGTAGTCATTTTATTTTCTAGATAATCAGGAAGGGTTACCAGGTGTAGCAGCTGACCAGATAGCCTTCCTGACACAATTTGCATCTCTGAAGCCCCCAAAGGCAAAAAAGGAGGCTTTTAATTGGTGATTCAACTTTAGAGGAAACATGCATTTAGGAAATGAGGACTCCATTGCTGTCTTCACACCAAGCAAGCCAGCTCCTGTTGTCATGGTGATCTTCTATAGCATGCGAGAGTCAGTGATGTGGAAAAACAAGATGGCTTCCTCATTTATTTAGCCTTAAAGAAAGTTGTAGATTTTAGCAAGTGATTATTGAATTGAAAATCTTTATTTTTTAAGACAGGTGAAAATTAATATATGTGAAACATTTTGCTTTGGATAAAATTTAGTCATCTCCAAAATTTCCCAGATTATTTATGTTTTCTAGGTAAAAGAATGATTTCCCTTTTAAAAATGTAAATGTCTTAAAACACTACCTTCTCATGGAGCTATGCTTCAGATTTTAGCTCATGTATGATAATTAATTTTGGTTGCCATGAGGGTTGTAGAATGACATATGTTTTATGTAGATTTTATCCTGTAAGAATAAACTGCCTCAGTGACTTCAATATTTATTATGAAACTCTACATCTGAAAGAGACCCCGAGTTTCATGTTGGACCACAATAATGTAGGAAAATGCAGAAAGGAATCAGCTCAGCCATCAAAAAGTGAGAAAGAAGCTCCTTGTTACTGCTGTATGACTTTTCAATTGCCAATTTAGTGACATAGGTAATAATCTGAATGGCTTCTTGATAAGTACTTGGAGGCAAAACAATCTTTCCATTTTGAGCCACTTTGCCTTTTCATTGAATGGAGAAAAATTTCTAAAATTTTGTAAGTACCAGATGAAAGAATTATGATGCAAATGTTTTAAAATTAATGAAGTAGTTGTTCACACTACATTTTGTTATGAAAACAAGCACAATGGAAATCAATAAAGGCCAACATTTCCCCTAAAGCACAATATATATTTATAATATTGCTTTATAATTACACAATAATTATGTTGCATGTGACCTATAATAAATTTGTTATTGGTTTATTTGATTCACTTTTAGGAATGTTATGCTTGAATTGGGTTTTGTATCTGTTGCTACCCCTTATATTAATCAATTTGTTTACCTATAAATCAATATATTTACCTATTGTGTTCAATATAGATGTTGATATAAAAAACTGCGTGACTTCAAATATACCACTTTCCAAAGTGCCCTTTGGGGCACTTGTGTTTTGGGTAAGGTTAATATGTGTTGTGTGAGCGAGAAGTTTTAAGTACAATTAGTTTGGAAAAAGTTACATTTTTTTTTTTTTCACTCTTTTGACAGTTCAGAATGGAATTACTTGTTAAGGGTAGACAGAAGTTCTATAGCAGAGAGACCTATTTACCAATGTTTCCCAAATAGTTTTGAATTGCTTCACTCTGACCCCTCAAAAGAATATTTGATTACATTTGTGGAACACTACTATTGGTTTCAGAAACAGAATTAGGAACCCTGATTTTCCTAAGAGAAATTCTGATGTTGTCAGGGTTCTGATTTTGTTTTCCTCCTGACTCTGGTAATCTTCATTCTTAACATGCGTAATCCTGACCACTGAGGTTTCCAGAGAATGTTCACACTGCCAGTGTGAATGAAAGTCCCTACACTGAGGCTATGCCCCGGTCTGAAATCTCACATTTATTTTCACTCTCCCACCGTCTTTTCTTTACAACTTCCTTGGCAGAAGTGGTGGCAATGTTTTGTTAAGGGAAAAAGAAAAAAAGAGGCTTGGGGATATTTTGGCCCATCATAAATTTTATTTTAGCATTTCTGGCTATAATTACCATGTTGCTGCATGGCAAAGTAAGCTAATGGAGGTAAAAGGTTATGTAAGGGAAACAAAGCTATGGACAATTTGTTAGCGGGAGTCGAACAATAGCTCAATATATATACAACAAATATATACGTGCCCTGATAGCATACATGTGTCATGACAATGGAAAGTGTGCAGTACTGAAGCTGTAAATATTTGCTTGAAATTTATTAGCATGTAATGTCGCAGGTGGAGAAGGGGACGATAGAGGATGAGATGGCTGGATGGCATCACCGACTCGATGGACATGGGTTTGAGTGAACTCTGGGAGTTGGTGATGGACACGGAGGCCTGGCGTGCTGCAGTTCATGGGGTCGCAAAGAGTCGGACATGACCGAGTGACTGAACTGAACTGAACTGAATGTCCTAAACTGAAATTTGAATATCTGGAATTGCAAAATATACCTACAATTTTTTGTGAGAACAGAAATAGCAATTATTCTATAACATAAGATGACACCATCTTGTGAAAGTTTTGCAAGTGTTTTTGTGTTGTTGTTGATTTTGGGATTTAAATGAGGGGTAGTTTTTCCATTAGATGAAATGATTCCAGTGTGTATGGTTCTGCCTTTTTTTTTTTTTTTGAGAGAAAGACAAGCCAATATCTTTCTTTTGGCCCTTTCTGATGTATGTATGTATATATTTAAATCTCTCTTTCAACTTCATTTTTTTTCCCAGAATTTATGGAAGAGTATAAATGCAGCTGCCTGGGTTCACCCCCTGATTTGGAGGTGTGTAACTCCACCAAGGTTAGAAGACATTGCAAGTGTCATTTACTTAGGGGAGAGGAGAGATGCTGAATTAGATTACATGATCTGAGAACTCTCCTCCTTGGATTACTTGTATGCACTGAAACATTTATGGAGCACAAAGTACACAGGCAAGATGGGAAACATAAGATGATGAGATACATAAAAAGACTAGAACAGTCAGTGAAGAAAAAGACCAAGGTAAAATAAACAGGCAGGTGGGTGACAGGACAGAAGTGTGAGGTAAGAAGGACAGGGAGGATAATGGTTCACAGGCAGAAAGATAAGTGTTCTCAGAGTCAAACATGCACTTTAATGTGTAAAACACTTTCCTGGGTCCTCAGTGATTTTTCTCCCAATGAAATCAGCAGATACTTGGCACAGAGGTGTCAATTTCCTGTTCACAAGCCCATGTAACTTCCCGGCTTTTGCCCCGACATTTGCCATCTTCCCTGTGGGAGTTGTCAGCTCAGGTAATTCCTGTTGAATATCCTAATTACTGTCATTTCCCCCTATAACTCGGCTCATTTTGGGGTCCAGGAAAAAGAACAGTACGGAAACCAGGAAAGATTATTTTCAACGTGTTAGCAAGAAGCCGCCTGCCTGTATGTAAAAGTCACCCAAGATATACTGTACTCAGAGGTTCTCACAAAAATTAATGTTTTCTGATTTCATCTTAAAATTCTTTACCTCCTTAGCCTTACTGTCTTGGTAATTTTATTAATATTTGTAGTCTCTCCAACACTATTTCTCCCAAATTCTGTAGGAATAAAGCAGTCTTCTAAGTGATGTTTACCATAGCATTGGCTGAACACCCTCTTTTTCTTTGAAATGTAGGTGAACAGGAGAAAGAATTTAAATTTTGTTTCATTTTCCTTAAACATAAGAACTTGCAGCAGACTGACTGTTGAGTTTTTAAAAAAGGATTTCCCCCTTCCCCCCAAGAAACTCATGTTTTCCCAGCCGTGAAGAAAATGAGTTATGTGCACAACTGTTCAAAGTTACCTCATCACATCAGAATCAGATGGGGGTGGGGAAAGGAATCATTTTGCTATGAATAACTGGGAAGTAAGTTTTTACAGGCAATAGTTCAGATTGTAACTGCAAATTAGTTGGTTTTAGAAAAAAATGGAAAAAGAAAATGTTGAGTTACTCATGGAGATAAGGTTGCAACTATGCCAGGTCTATTTAAAACAAGTTGCTTCTTTTAAAATTTTGTTTTCCCCAGATTATATTCATAAATTACTCCTTGAATCAAGTACATAGAAAGCAACTGACAACTGATTTTCATAAAGCCTAGTAGTTAAAATCTTATTATTTTTCTTAGTCCCCCTTCTAATTTCTAAAAAAAAAGAACATTTATTTAGACTTTATTAATAAATTCACTTCTAGTTTAGCTGTTTACTTCTTGATGCTTGAATAGACTTAAAAAATGTGACTATTGACTCAGCTTCACCTGAACTGAACATCCAGCTATAGATCTAATTAAGAAGTTTGAATGGCATCAAGTCAAATTGGGAAAAATTACTCAGTTGATGGCAGAGAGAAGTGAAAGTCCTAGAAAAGCAGGTAAACTTCAAAACCAGTCTTTTAGACTTCAATTCAGAGAAGGGTATTTTTTCAAACCTTTTAATTTAACTCAAATGCCTTGTATGTCAATGAAATGTGATATTCTCTTTAAGAGCATTAGGTTGAATATAAAGAAACCTTGAAAGTCTCCAGGGAGACCTTTCATTAGTGGTTTTTTTTACAACATCTGGCTAGTGACTTTTAACAGGCTGAAATTAGTGTCTTTTCCTTTTCAATTTTCTATGCTAAAACTATTAGAAAGATTACCTGTGGTTTAGAAAACTAAACAAAACTCATACTACACGTTTGTTCTTAATGCATCCTTTGTAGTACATGTGGAATATAAAAGCAGTTTTTATGGTCTGAAAAAAATTTGAATTTGTAGTCAAAGTATAAGCAGCCCTCTCTGCTGGCCAGGATAGTAGGGTATGAATTAGCCTGGCAGCTCTGCCCAGTTGGGGCACTCTCCAGTGTGTGATAATTTTGTAAAACAATCAAAATCTTCTTCCTTAAAGAGTTTTGATCTAAAGCATATAAATAGAGGTACTGCAATAAGATTGACATACAGATATGCAGAGAGAAGGCAACAAACAAATCATGGAAAGATAGATACCAGTGGTATTCAGCAGCCATAGCAGAGAGAAGGCTTAGTCAGCAGTAGCAGAAATAGTGAAAACAGCAGAAGGACAAAAAGAGAGAACCGATCTGTTATCATAACAGAGGATCACTGGAGTTAAGAGCAGTGATTGCCATATGGGAAGTACTACCAAATAAATTCTTGCTGTATTTCCCAAGCTCCTTTGCAATTAGTGAATAAGTTTTGGCCAGTGGCGTCCAGGCAGAAATGTGATGTGGCAGCCTCTGGGAAACTTTCTTACTAGACAGCATGTGTGAAGTGTTAACTGCTCTCTAACCAAACCACCTCAGTTGTAAATGTTACCATTTAGACCACTGGAGCTGTGTTATAGGAAACAATGAGAATTAAGCAGCTTGAGTTCTTGATACTATGAAACATGATATCAACTTTGGGCCACCTACCCAGGTATTTGTTTGAGGGAGAGCTAAAATTCTATTTTGATTGCATTGCTGTCTTCTCTCCCATCTTCCACCCTTGATTCTTTCAGTCAATCAAATCTTAGTTCAGTGACACACTCATGTCTGATTCTTTGTGAACCCATGGACTGCAGCATGCCAGCCTTGTCTGTTCATCACCAACTCCTAGAGCTGCTTCAAACTCGTGTCCATTGAGTCGCTGATGCCATCCAATCATCTCATCCTCTGTTGTCCCCTTCTCCTCTTTCAATCTTCCCCAGCATCAGGGTCTTTTCCAAAGAGTCCACTCTTTGCATCAGGTAGCCAAAGTACTGGAGTTTCAGCTTCAGCCTCAGTCCTTCCAATGAATATTCAGGACTGATTTTCTTTAGGACTGGTTGGATCTCCTTGCAGTCCAAGGGACTCTCAAGAGTCTTCTCCAACACCACAGTTCAAAAGCATCAGTTCTTCAGTGCTCAGTTTCTTTATGGTTCAACTCTCACCTCCATACATGACTATTGGGAAAACCATAGCTTTGACAAGACAGACCTTTGTCAAAAAGTAATGTCTCTGTTTTTTAATATGCTGTCTAAGATGGTCCTAGTTTTTCTTCCAAGGAGCAAGCATCTTTTAATTTCATGGCTGCAGTCACCATCTGCAGTGATTTTGGAGCCCAAGAAGATAAAGTCTGTCAGGGTCTCCATTGTCTCCCCATCTGTTTGCCATGAAGTGATGGGACCAGATGCCATGATCTTAGTTTTCTGAATGTTGAGTTTTAAGCCAGCTTTTTCACTCTCCTCTCTCACTTTCATCAAGAGGCTCTTTAGTTCCTCTTTGCTTTCTGCCATATGAGTGGTGTCATTTGCACCACCACTGATGTTTCTCCCGGCAATCTTGATTCCAGCTTGTGCTTCATCCAGCCCAGCATTTCACATGATGTACACTGTATATAAGTTAAATAAGCAAGGAGACAATATACAGCTTTGTCGTACTCCTTTCCCAATTTGGAACAAGTCCATTGTTCCATGTCTGGTTCTAACTTTGCTTCTTGAGCTCCATACAGATTTCTCAGGAGTCAGGTAAGGTGGTCTGGTATTCCCATCTCTTGAAGAATTTTTCACAGTTTATTGTGATCCACACAGTCAAAGGCTTTAATGTAGTCAATAAAGCGGAAGTGGGTGTTTTTTTTTTTTTTTCTCTGAAATTCTTTTGCTTTTTCTATGATTCAACAGATGTTGGCAATTTGATCTGATTCCTCTGCCTTTTCTAACATCAACTTGAAACTGGAAGTTTTCGGTGCACATACTGTTGAAGCCTGGCTTGGAGAATTTTGAACATTACTTTGCCAGCATGTGAGATGAGGGCAATTGTGCAACAGTTTGAACATTCTTTGACATTGCCTCTCTTTGGGATTGAAATGAAAACTAACTTTTTCCAGTCCTGTGGCCACTGCTGAGTTCTCCAGATTTGCTGGCATATTGAGTGCAGCACTTTCACAGCATCATCTTTTAGGATTTGAAATAGCTCAGTGGGAATTCCATCACCGACACTAGCTTTGTTCATGGGATGTCTGGCTCTAGGTGAGTGATCACACCATCCTGTTTATCTGGTTTCTTAAGATCTCTTTTGTGTAGTTCTTCTATGTATTCTTGCCACCTCTTCTTAATATCTTCTGCTTCTTTTAGGTCCATACCGTTTCTGTCCTTTATTGTGCCCATCTTTGCATGAAATGTTTCCTTGGTATCTCTAATATTCTTGAAGAGATCTCTAGTCTTTCCCTTTCTTTTGTTTTCCTCCATTTCTTTGCACTGACCACTTAAAATCTACAATTGTTTTGATACTCACAAAGGTATGAATCATGAGCAATAATGTTAATCCCTTTCTCTTTACGCCAGTTCTTGGAATTGTGCTAGTTAGCCACAGGTCCAGTACTGCCCAAGTTGAAGAACCATATGTAATGGTTACAGTCTGATCATAATGCAGTTAGCTTGTTTTCTATGATGGAAGTTATAATATCTGCAAACAACTCAGGAATATATAGCAGACACTGAATCTGTGACTCTATTGTCCTAATCTTTAACTACTTGATTTTGTAATTGGGCGTGATGGTGCAGGGTTCCAAACTGATGAATGAATTGAAACAACAAGCAAACCATAGAGAAAATCAATAAAACCAAATAGTATTATTTTTTTCTGAAAAACAAAAAAATAAAGCAAATCTCCAGCTAGAATGGTTGAAGAAGAAAAAGTTCAGGGGAAAACACTAGTTACCAATATTAAAAATGAAAGAGAGGAAAGCCACTACAAATACTATATTCATGCACAGGCAAATTATGGAATACTTTGAACAAATTTTTCCCAGAATATTTGAAATGAGAAACAAAATTGGCAAGTTCCTTGAAACATACAAATTACTAGCCTTGACAGAAGATAAAAAGAAAAGGTCCAAATAAACCTACATCTATTTTAAAAAATGTATATTTTAAAATCTTTCTACAAAGAAACCTCAAAAGCTTCACTGATTAATTCTATTAAATATTTTAAGAATATTTACCAATCATACTCTAAGTCCTGCAGAAAATCAAAGAGGGGGAAACATGTTGCAACTCATTTTATGAGAACTGACTATTGGAAAAAGACCCTGCTGTAGGGAAAGATTGAAGGCAGATGGAGAAGGGGACAGCAGAAGATCAGATGTTTGGATGGCATCACCAACTGGATGGACATGAATTTGAGCAAGCTCTGGGAGTTAGTGATGGACTGGGAAGGCTGGCATGTTGCAGTCCATGGGGTTGCAAAGAGTAGGACATGACTGAATGACTGAACTGAACCAATCACTCTGAAAATAAAACCCAAAACAGACAGTACAGAAGGGAAATATATGTTTCAATATCCACAATGAATATGAAAGTGAAGTCACTGAAGTATGACTCTTTGTGACCTTATGGACTATAGGCTGCCAGGCTCCTTGGTCCATGGAATTCTCCAGGCAAGAATACTGGAGTGGATTGCCATTTCTTTCTCCAGGGGATCTTCCCAACCCAGGGACTGAACCCAGGTCTCCTGCATTGCAGGCAAGATTCTTTACCGTCTGAGCCACCAGATGAAACTATATTTAACAAAATTTCATCAAATGAAATCCAAATTAAAAAGGATAAAGTATTACTACCATGTGGAGTTCACTGCATGAATTCAAAGTCAATGCAGTATTTGGATATCAATCATATTCAGTGAATAAAAGAGACAATTCTAGATCTTCTCCTAGAAAAAAGTGTTCAATAAAATTCATCACCCACATGTTTAAAAACAAAACACAACTCTCACCAAACTAGGACTAAAAAATTTGTTGAATGTGATAAACATTTACAGTAATATTACATTTAAAATCATATTTGAAGCTAATAGAATGTATTTATATATATATAGATGTGTTTATATATGTATGTATACAATAAGATAAATAATTATAATGGGAGTAATCCAGTTGTTTGAAGAATGGCAAACACTTAGAGAATTTGCAATGGAAAATATACTAATGGCCAATAAACGTGTGAAAGCACACAATATCTGCACTCATCTAGGATATTAAAATTAAAATTGAATTAACACAATTACCCACTTACTCTAATGGTTAGATTTTAAAGGATTGATACTACTAAGTGTTAAGATGGAAAAAGAACTCTTTTTGCTATAAGTGAGAATGTAAAATAGTACAAAATTCATCAAACTATATACATATAGTTGCTATGACCAGTGCATTTTCTTGGCAAAACTCTGTTAGTCTTTGCCCTGCTTCATTCTGCATTCCAAGGCCAAATTTGCCTGTTACTCCTGGTGTTTCTTGACTTCCTACTTTAGCATTCCAGTCCCCTATAGTGAAAAGGACATCTTTTTTGGGTGTTAGTTCTACAAGGTCTTGTAGGTCTTCATAAAACCGTTCAACTTCAGCTTCTTCAGCATTACTGGTTGGGGCATAGACTTGGATAACTGTGATATTGAATGGTTTGCCTTGGAAATGAACAGAGATCATTCTGTTGTTTTTGAGATTGCATCCAAGTACTGCATTTCGGACTCTTTTGTTGACCATGATGGCTACTCCATTTCTTCTGAGGGATTCCTGCCCGCAGTAGTAGATATAATGGTCATCTGAGTTAAATTCACCCATTCCAGTCCATTTTAGTTTGCTGATTCCTAGAATGTCGACATTCACCCTTGCCATCTCTTGTTTGACCACTTCCAATTTGCCTTGATTCATGGACCTGACATTCCAGGTTCCTATGCAATATTGTTCTTTACAGNTCCTGCCCACAGTAGTAGATATAATGGTCATCTGAGTTAAATTCACCCATTCCAGTCCATTTTAGTTTGCTGATTCCTAGAATGTCTACGTTCACCCTTGCCATCTCCTGTTTGACCACTCCCAATTTGCCTTGATTCATGGACCTGTCATTCCAGGTTCCTATGTAATATTGCTCTTTATAGCATCAGATCTTGCTTCTATCACCAGTCACATGCACAACTGGGTATTGTTTTTGCTTTGGCTCCATCCCTTCATTCTTTCTGTAGTTATTGCTCCACTGATCTCCAGTAGCATATTGGACACCTAATGACCTGGGGAGTTTCTCTTTTGGTATTGTATCATTTTGCCTTTTCATACTGTTCATGGGGTTCTCAAGGCAAGAATACTGAAGTGACTTGCCATTCCCTTCCCCAGTGGACCATGTTCTGTCAGCCCTCTTCACCATGACCCGCCTGTCTTGGTTTGCCCCACAGGCATGACTTGGTTTCACTGAATTAGACAAGGCTGTGGTCCTAGTGTGATTAGACTGACTAGTTTTCTGGGAGTATGGTTTCAATGTGTCTGCCGTCTGATGCCCTCTTGCAACACCTACCATCTTACCTGGGTTTCTATTACCTTGGGCATGGGGTATCTCTTCACAGCTGCTCCTTATCTTGGATGAGGGGTATCTCCTTACTGCCGCTGTTCCTGACTTTCAATGTGGGATAGCTCCTCTAGGCCATCCTGCGCCTGCCAACCACCGCTCCTCGGGTTGCTCCTCCTGGCCACAGGCCCTGGCCTCGGGCGTAGGTTGCTCCTCCCAGCTGCCATCCCTGCTCTTGGGCTCAGGCTTGGGGTGGCTCCTCAGGGTTACTTCCCCTGGCCTTGGGCATGAGGTGGCTCCTCAGAGTCACCGCCCCAGCCTCAAGCGTGAGGTGTCTCCTCTCAGCCGCCCCTGACCTCGGATGCGAGGTGTCTCCTCCTGGCCACCCCTGACGTTGGACGTGGGGTGTCTCCTCCCAGCTGCCACTGGCCACGAACGCAGGGCAGCTCTGCCCAGCTGCCACCCTAGCCTCAGACTTGGGGTGTCTTCTCCTAGCCGCCCCTGACCTTGGACATGGGATAGCTCCTCCTGGCCGCCACCCCTCACCTCGGTGGTGGGGTAGCTCCTCCCACCTGTCACTGACCTTGGATGGGGGGTAGCTCCTCTCGGTCACCGCCCCAACCTCAGACACAAGGTAGCTCCTCTCGGCCGTTACTGCACCTTGGCAGCCTGGCACTCTAGGTTGCTGCCCCTGACCTCAGATATGGGGTAGCTCCTCTCAGCCATGCTTATTGCGCCAGCCCGGCTCTTACAGCCGCCTGTGCTTAGTGCAAAATTATTTTTCCTATTTATCATTCTGATTAACAAACTTCTATTTCACAGAAGTGAATATTGTCAAAACATTTGTAAAAGCCACTTTTGGAATACAAGCTTTGATTTGAGTTTTTTTTTTTTTTTAATGCTATTCAAACAATCCTGGATTTTATATTCAATATCCCTCTCTTTCTCTATTTCTCTCTCTCTTACACACACACATGCACATACCACCGTTTACACTGTAGAAATTTAAACTGACTTACAGACAATCTAGTCATGACTGTGACAGCCATTGTTTCCAATGATTCATGTGGCATCTTCCCTGACTTTAGGTAATTCACATGCTATGGAAAGAAACAGTAATTTTCAGGGTTGCTGCTTTTCTCTGTTAGTGTTTATATGTGTATATTTATTTTCTTCGACCATCTAGACAAACTACAATAGATCCCCATTATTTGGGGATTTCTTACTTGTAAATCTATCTACCGGCTGAAGTTTATTTGTAAACCCCAAATCAATATTTGCAGTGCTTTCACTGACAAGTAGACATGCACAAAACAACAAAATAATTGAGCAGACCACCATGCACATTCCCAGCTGAAAGTGAACAAGGTGATACTCTGCCTTCCTGTTTCAGCTCTTATACCTAGATGACCAGAGGAGGGAGGAGGGAGGTGACATCTCTGTGTAGTACAAGAAGATCTGCTTGAAACCACCTGGATAGGGTAGGAATGCAAACCTTGGCTCTGATCAGTGGTGTACTCTCAGTGAAATTACTTAGCACTTCTGAAATTTATTTTCTCTTTTGTAAAATAAGGAA
The DNA here is from genome assembly GCA_006410675.1 of Oreotragus oreotragus. Taxonomy (NCBI): domain Eukaryota; kingdom Metazoa; phylum Chordata; class Mammalia; order Artiodactyla; family Bovidae; genus Oreotragus; species Oreotragus oreotragus. The sequence continues at coordinate 44,347 of SJYX01001270.1, forward strand.
ATTAGAATCTAACAAGATGACTTCTTTTTAGAATTTGTAATCTATAGTCTGTTACTACTATACATAAATAATATATTTTATCTATCTCCGTATATCTCTTTCTATCTACCTATCTCTCTGTACCAACAGCAAATTTCAGTGTTTATAGCAATTTTATAGAACATTGTATTGTGAATATTAAGACTCAATTATTTATATGTTATTGAGTCTTTAAAATATACTCTCCAAAAAATATTTTAGAATATACATACAAAGGAAAAAATAAATGCAAAATTATTTAATTACCTTCTAGTAGTCTATTAATGACATTTAATAAATCTAAGTATTATTAGTAAAATAGAATGATTTTGATTTATTTCTGAGGCTTAAATTTCAAGTGGCAATTTGAACAATAATATGAATATAAAGGGAAAAAAATAGAACTCTTATTTATATTACTTGAGATCTTATTTTTCAGCTTCTATTTCTAGATATATTAGAGGAAAGAGTCCCTTTCTGTTTATCTTCAAAGTTAATGGCTAATGCTTGACAGTTTTAACAGATGCACTTAGAAGAATAAGACTAGATTACTCTGTGACAGTATCAGCAGGAGTTCTCACTCCCAGCTCAAGCAATCTATAAGCTCAGCATGAGAGATCATGATAAAATCAGTTTTGAAACTCATACAATGGGTGAAATAGGTAATAAGTGTGCATTTTTCATGAATTTTGAGGGGAGAAGTGGCACAGCAGTTAATCACAGCATGAAAACTTCAAAATGACTTGCTGATGAGTTTCCAAAAAAAGTCCCTAGTAAATCATTGAGGAGTGTAGAAAAACTATTTGCTAAGCATAATTTAGCATGTTTTTTGTAAAGAACATTTATAAAGTATTATGCCTGTTCATTGGCACTCTTAAGAAAGGTCCAGATCCTACTTATTACTGCACATTTTATTTAGTTGGTAGGCAATTTGTTCAAAAATCTCAACTGTATACAAAGAGTTGGAGAATAAAATGCAATCTCAAATCCTTTTTACTTTCGTACCTAGAGGAAAACATGTAGCTTTTTGAATCTAAAACATCATGCATTGAAGTTGGGACACTATTTGGTCCTTAGAATACTTGAAACTGTGCTCCAATCTTGACTCTTCTTGCTTCTCCCAGACTCCCTATTTACTCATACCCATTTCCAATGTTTTATATTCATTTATTTGTCTTTATTTATTCAACTCAGTATTTTCACTTGCTTAATATATTTGATCAACAACTAGAAAAGATAGTCTGATGTGCACAATATTATTTCTCAAATTCTTTACATGATAAAATAAAAACAGAAGAGCCATTTGTAAATCAAAAGCAGTTTGGAAAATGTAATCACATAGAAATTGCCACTCAATCTTTACATTGAAAGATTGGGTTCAATATTTTTATTGTTGTTGTCATCTATATTTTTCCACAATATAATTTGCAAGAATTTAAAATGCTTACATATCAAAGATTTTATTTAACTCATTAATTAATTAGACAACTCTTTATTTAACTCATTAATTAATTAGAGAATTTATTTAACTCAATAATTAATTAGAGAATCGTGGTAGGTAATTCCATGATCACTTGAGGCACCAAAAATGTATGGAAATTATTACAAACATTTATTAGAATAAGAGGCTAAGTTAGATAAGACACAAGTAAACTACTATGGAAAATTATAAAGCTTATGAGTTATCTTTTTACTGAACAAAATTCATTTTAAGTCATTCCAAATCTAGACATTAATATATAACTCACTGAATCTGAAGCTACAGTAAATTAAAAAATCAAAATCAAGCAAAAATGTCTCCTAGAAACTTAAATATGTGATCCTATTCAGCTTAATAATCAATGCTTCAGTAGCATATTGGAAGACATGCTGCTATCCTCTGGTCTTATTTAAAATGTTACATAACTTTTATTAGGAATTATTATTTACCTTTTTATACTAATTATAAAGTTAAATGGAATATTGCCTAATTCATGCACATATATTTAAGAAATATTTACAATTTAAAGTACTTATGTTCCCTTTATTTATTTTTAATTTACTACATATTCTATTTGCTAAATTATCCAATCAAAATATGTAAATTGTCTGGAAGGATAAAAAATAAAGACCCATCTACATTCTGTCTGTAAGAGAGTTGCTTTAGATTTAAGGATCCACACAGACTGCAACTAAAGGGATGGAAATACGTGTTGCACACAAATGGAAACCAAATGGAAATTGGCTTGTTTTGTTTTCAGTAAATCAGTCTCTTTACTTTCAACTTTTGTGGATTAAATAACACACTACAGAACAACCAATAAATAAAAAAGTGAAATAAAAGAGAAGCAAAAAATACCTTGAAACAAAAGGCAATGGAAATATAATATACCTAAGTTGGTGGGATGAGCTAAAGGAATTCCAAGACTGACATCCACAGAAAAGCAAACAAAACAAAACAAAACAAAAAAAAATTGCCTGTCTCAGGAAGCAAGAAAAGTGTGAAATAAACAACTTTCCATCACACATAATTAAGAAAGAAATAAAAGGTTTGTAAGAGGCTGATATAAATAATTATGTGCCAACAAACTGAACATCCTAAAAGAATGGAGAATTCCTAGAAACATATTATCTACCAAGACCAAATCATTATACAACAGGAAATCTGAACAAAATTATTACTAGTCAATAATAAGAAAGCTCCCAAAAAGCAAAAGTCAAGGACCAGATGCCTTCATTGATGAAGTCTACCAAGCAGTCAAAAAAGAACCAATACCACTCTCAAACCTTTTCAAAAGATGGAAGAGGACAGAACTCTTCTGAATGAATCTAGGAGGTCAGCAATACCATTATAACAATACCTTGAAAACTTCAAAATGACTTGCTGATGAGTTTCCAAAAAAAGTCCCTAGTAAATCATTGAGGAGTGTAGAAAAACTATTTGCTAAGCATAATTTAGCATGTTTTTTTGTAAAGAACATTTATAAAGTATTATGCCTGTTCATTGGCACTCTTAAGAAAGGTCCAGATCCTACTTATTACTGCACATTTTATTTAGTTGGTAGGCAATTTGTTCAAAAATCTCAACTGTATACAAAGAGTTGGAGAATAAAATGCAATCTCAAATCCTTTTTACTTTCGTACCTAGAGGAAAACATGTAGCTTTTTGAATCTAAAACATCATGCATTGAAGTTGGGACACTATTTGGTCCTTAGAATACTTGAAACTGTGCTCCAATCTTGACTCTTCTTGCTTCTCCCAGACTCCCTATTTACTCATACCCATTTCCAATGTTTTATATTCATTTATTTGTCTTTATTTATTCAACTCAGTATTTTCACTTGCTTAATATATTTGATCAACAACTAGAAAAGATAGTCTGATGTGCACAATATTATTTCTCAAATTCTTTACATGATAAAATAAAAACAGAAGAGCCATTTGTAAATCAAAAGCAGTTTGGAAAATGTAATCACATAGAAATTGCCACTCAATCTTTACATTGAAAGATTGGGTTCAATATTTTTATTGTTGTTGTCATCTATGTTTTTCCACAATATAATTTGCAAGAATTTAAAATGCTTACATATCAAAGATTTTATTTAACTCATTAATTAATTAGACAACTCTTTATTTAACTCATTAATTAATTAGAGAATTTATTTAACTCAATAATTAATTAGAGAATCGTGGTAGGTAATTCCATGATCACTTGAGGCACCAAAAATGTATGGAAATTATTACAAACATTTATTAGAATAAGAGGCTAAGTTAGATAAGACACAAGTAAACTACTATGGAAAATTATAAAGCTTATGAGTTATCTTTTTACTGAACAAAATTCATTTTAAGTCATTCCAAATCTAGACATTAATATATAACTCACTGAATCTGAAGCTACAGTAAATTAAAAAATCAAAATCAAGCAAAAATGTCTCCTAGAAACTTAAATATGTGATCCTATTCAGCTTAATAATCAATGCTTCAGTAGCATATTGGAAGACATGCTGCTATCCTCTGGTCTTATTTAAAATGTTACATAACTTTTATTAGGAATTATTATTTACCTTTTTATACTAATTATAAAGTTAAATGGAATATTGCCTAATTCATGCACATATATTTAAGAAATATTTACAGTTTAAAGTACTTATGTTCCCTTTATTTATTTTTAATTTACTACATATTCTATTTGCTAAATTATCCAATCAAAATATGTAAATTGTCTGGAAGGATAAAAAATAAAGACCCATCTACATTCTGTCTGTAAGAGAGTTGCTTTAGATTTAAGGATCCACACAGACTGCAACTAAAGGGATGGAAATACGTGTTGCACACAAATGGAAACCAAATGGAAATTGGCTTGTTTTGTTTTCAGTAAATCAGTCTCTTTACTTTCAACTTTTGTGGATTAAATAACACACTACAGAACAACCAATAAATAAAAAAGTGAAATAAAAGAGAAGCAAAAAATACCTTGAAACAAAAGGCAATGGAAATATAATATACCTAAGTTGGTGGGATGAGCTAAAGGAATTCCAAGACTGACATCCACAGAAAAGCAAACAAAACAAAACAAAACAAAAAAAAATTGCCTGTCTCAGGAAGCAAGAAAAGTGTGAAATAAACAACTTTCCATCACACATAATTAAGAAAGAAATAAAAGGTTTGTAAGAGGCTGATATAAATAATTATGTGCCAACAAACTGAACATCCTAAAAGAATGGAGAATTCCTAGAAACATATTATCTACCAAGACCAAATCATTATACAACAGGAAATCTGAACAAAATTATTACTAGTCAATAATAAGAAAGCTCCCAAAAAGCAAAAGTCAAGGACCAGATGCCTTCATTGATGAAGTCTACCAAGCAGTCAAAAAAGAACCAATACCACTCTCAAACCTTTTCAAAAGATGGAAGAGGACAGAACTCTTCTGAATGAATCTAGGAGGTCAGCAATACCATTATAACAATACCAGACAAGGATGCCGAAAGAAAACTATAGGCCATCATTCCTGCTGTACACAGATGCAAACATTCTCAACAAAATACTAGCAAACCAATTTAAGAATATATTAAAAACTCCTACACCATGAAATTTTGGAACTTTTTTTTCAGGGCTCAAAGATGGTTCAACATCTGCATCCCAGTCACTGTGCTACACATTAACAATATAAAGGATAAGATATTATCTCAATAGAGGCAGTAAAAGCATTTGACAACACTCAACATCCATTTATGCTTAAAAAAAAATTTCAACAAATTGAGTATAGGTGGAACATAATAAAAGTCTCAACATAATAAAAGCCATATATGACAAACCCTCCCTTAACATCAAACGTAATGGTGAAAAGTTAAAAGACTTCTCTATGAAAATAATAATAAAACTTTCACCACTTTCATTCAACATAGTATTGGAAGTCCTAGTCAGAGCAATTAGGCAAGAAAAAGAAATAAATGACATCCAAATTGGAAAGAAAGACATAAACTGTCAGTACTTGCAGATGATTTTGTGAAGAGAAAACCTTAAAGTCTCTATTAAAAGAAAAAAGAGAAAGAACTGATAAATAAATTAAAGTAAAATATAGCTTCATAATTAAATTTTTGAGATGAAATACTGACACCATTTTGGTAAGTGAAATAAACCAGATTGAGAAACAAATATCATATGATCTTTCTTATAAAAAAATTTATTTTAACTTTTTTGCATATTTCAAAAATAAATGGTAGTCTGTGAAGTATTACTGAAATGAAGTGATTTTTCTATAAGAAATTTGAACTATACATGAAAATTTAGATACATATTTTGATCATTAAATGTAATAAAAATTATAGCTCATAATTTTCAAATATGTTTCTTCTATTAATGCTCTCTAACTTATCTATGCATTCAGCAGATGAACTAATAAATATTTATTGGATAGGATATTGAGTTTCAGAGATACAGTGTATTTTTCAAGAGAGATCAACATAATATTATTTTGTTTGAATTGTGTTCAGTGGTAAAATTAGTAATGGATTTCTGATATATTTTTCACTGATACTGGGTAATATATTGTTATGAATGGAGTATGGAACATACCAAGAAGTTGGAGACGTAAATTCAAGTCCCTCTCATCAGCTTAGGCCTGTTATAGAAATGTTTGGAAAAGTTACTCAAATTCTCTAGACTATATCTTTTTTTTTTTTTTCCTCATCAGTAAAACAAAGGAGTTGGATGAAAGGATATTTAATTCTTCTAGAACTAACATTATAAGAATTGCATAACTATTGCTGAAAGAGTAATGATACATGGCTCATTTGCTTAGAACTTATTCAGACAAAGGAAGCAGTATCATTTTATTAAACTCGATGAAGCATCAATGATCAGCGTCAGCTTCAAACCACCCACAGATATTATAATTGCCTTGGCAATCTTAGCCAATTAATAGCACATTTTTACAAAACTAAATATTTAAACTGTACTTCATGCCCAGGACAGTTAAAATCACAATACATTTTAACAGTTATCAAAGGAAACTTTTACAACCGACTATAGAAATAAAAGTAACTTAATTAACAGAGCACTCATTCTCCCTCATTTCAATCAGGCGATTATGTGCAAATCATATCTGCTAAGGGCAAGCTGTCCCTTCAGATATAAAACAAAGTAAATTCTAAGTTCAATTCATGTATATGGAGAAATTAAGGGGCTTAGTCAAATATCTCCACATAGTCTTCCTATGAGGATGTGAGTGAGTATAGTGTACTTAGTCCCAGATTTCTGCAGCTACTAAATTTGAGTTATTGCTAATGTTTCAGTTCTTTTAGCTATTACATCCTTTCCATCCTCCATTCTCAGTTATAAGTATTTTAGATAACAGTGCAGAATACATTACAATACAAATATATTGCATTATTACAAATAAAAATTAAAATATTTTATATTTTCCTCTTTGAATTATTTGGCTATGGTCCTCAAGGTGTCATTTTTAATTGCTATGAGATTTTTTTCCAGTTATTATATTCTCATTTAACATTTTGTCTTGCTAGCTCACATACACATCCCCTGTTCATTTTTGATCTTCACTGAGAATATTTTACAAATAATAAATGTCAAAGAAATCATCTATTGAACAAAGATAACTTCTTCCATTGGAAATACAGTGGCCATATTTTAGACTGATAGCTTTGTCTCCACTAAAAATACATCCTTAAGTTGGATATAATTATTCCTTGTGTATTCTCTGGGAGGATTAATGTAGCTCAGAAAATTATTTTAAAAATACAAAGGTAAAATTAGGTAAGAAAATTCGGATAATAAGAAGTATATATGTAAAAATATTCTATTTTGCATAACTTTAATGAATTTGGGAAGTTACTTTCTGATGAAAAAGCTATAACATGTCATATTAGATTCTGTTTATTAATTCTAGTTAAGTGAGATTTGCAATATGAATCAGCACTCTCATTGTTACAAAAATATATATTTTAGTAGATTTAAAATAGAATTAGGTTAGAGGTCTTTGTTTTTGCTACCTTAACTTCCATAAACATTTTCAATAGCTGTTTACAACCTTACATATTTTTAAATGTTATGTTAAATTTGTTAAATACTTGAAATGTATATATTACTAAATGATTATAAACATTGCCACCTTAATGCTATTATATTACTTCTTTAAAAAAAATACAACTGCTTAAGACATACCATCATCTATTTAGAAAAACAAAACAAGAGACATGAACAAGACACTCCTAGAAGGTAACATCTGGAGCAAAAAGTGGGTAAGAAAAAATGAGAGTATGAATTCAGTAACAAATGAAATAGAAGGAGAACGTACTAGAGAAACTTTAGAAATAAACTGATAGAAGAAACTGAGAGAGAACAAAACAGTGAATCAAGAAACCTCTTCAGTTAATTGATAGTACTAAAGATCTATTGGTAGATACGACTAGTTTGCCTATACCCATTTAGGATTTAGATTTAAGCGATGTTAACAGTACAATTTACAGGATAATGTCTAAACAGCTATAAATTATGTCTCCCTATGGTTGGCAATCTAAGTTGACTGTTGGCCTGACTTGCCAACAGGGAAATCCATGCTGATTGAGCAGGAAACAACATTGATGCTATAGGTCTTTCTCAAACATTTTTGATTAAATATTGTCTGCAAGAGTGAATCCAATAGCAAAGACTTCTAATTTGTGGTCCAATATAAAGGGACTCACTTTGTCCCATTCGTCTTTGTGTTAAACCTGATATTATGTTTATTCTCCTTATAGTTTGGAACATCAACATTTATCATAACTGTCTTATGAAATGTTTTTAATGACTAAGCTATCTTTGAATTGATTCCAAAGAGGTCTTGGTATACTGAAGCCAGAGAAATGACACTTTTATTATTACCACATAACTTTCATTATAGCAAAATGAACAGTTTGTTTTTTAATTTCATTATTCAAATCATCCTAAAATTTCTTGGTACAACCATTAAGGGGAACAGTATAGAAGTTCCTTAAAAAACTAAACACAGAAATATCATATGATGCAGCAATCCCACTCTTATGCATATATCTGTAGAAGAAAATAGCTCAAAAAGATACATGCACCCTAATGATCATGGTGGCACTATCTACAATAGTCAAGGCTTGGAAACAACCTAAATGTGCATCAGTAGATGACTGAATAAAGAAGATGTGGAACTTACAATTAATATTACTCAGATATTAAAAATTACATTATGCAATTTGCCTCAAAATAGATGGACCTAGAGATTATCACAAGTGAAGTAAATTAGAAAAATGAAAATATCATATGATATCACCTATATGTAAAATCTAATAAAAATGATATAAATGAATTTACTTACAAAATAGAGTAAGAATCTCAGATCTCAAAATCAAGCATACTGGAAAAAGGGAAAATGTGGTGCAGGGAAGAGATACATTAGGAGACTAGAATTAACATAAGCACAGTACTATATGTGAAACAGATAACCAATAAGGACCTACCATATAGCAAAGGAAGTTCAGTTCAGTATGGTCACTCAGTCATGTCTGACTCTTTGTGACCCCATGCCAGGCCTCCCTGTCCATCACCAACTCCCAGTTCAGTTCAGTTCAGTCACTCAATCGTGTTCGACTCTTTGCGACCCCATGAATCTCAGCACATCAGGCCTCCTTGCTCACCACCATCTCCTGGAGTTCACTCAGACTCACGTCCATCGAGTCCATGATGCCATCTAGCCATCTCATCCTAGATTCTCCCTTTCTCCTCCTGACCCCAATTCCTCCCAGCATCACAGTTTTTTTTCAGTGAGTCAACTCTTAGCATGAGGTGGCCAAGTACTGGAGTTTCAGCTTTAGCATCATTCCTTTCAAATAAATCCCAGGGTTGATCTCCTTCAGAATGGACTGGTT
>SJYX01001270.1:65084-78269 GCA_006410675.1 Oreotragus oreotragus
TGAACAGTCTTTTGGACTCTGTGGGAAAGGGAGAGGGTGGGATGATTTGGGAGAATGGCATTGAAACATGTATAATATCATATATGAAATGAATTGCCAGTCCAGGTTAGATGCATGATACTGGATGCTTGGGGCTGGTGCACTGAGACAACCCAGAGGGATGGTACCAGGAGGGAGGAGGGAGGGGGGTTCAGGATAGGGAACATGTGTATACCTGTGGCGGGTTCATATTGATGTATGGCAAAATGAATACAATGTTGTAAAGTAATTAGCTTCCAATTAAAATAAATTTATATTAAAAAAATAAAAATTTGCTTTTAAAAACAAGATTTTGAGGATGTAAAACTAAATATTAAATAAACTACATTATTTATTTTTATCAAACTGACAAAGCAAATTTTGCAGTAGGTAAGCTATCTTTGTGGAGAAGGCAATGGCACCCCACTCCAGTACTCTTGCCTGGAAAATCCCATGAACAGAGGAGCCTGGTAGGCTGCAGTCTGTGGTGTCGCTAAGAGTTGGACACGACTGGGTGACTTCATTTTCACTTTTCACTTTTATGCGTTGGAGAAGGAAATGGCAACCCACTCCAATGTTCTTGCCTGGAGAATCCCAGGGACGGGGGAGCCTGTTGGGCTGCCATCTATGGGGTCGCACAGAGTCAGACACGACTGAAGCAACTTAGCAGCAGCAGCAGCAAGCTATATTTTCCCATTGTATGAATTCCATCAGTCGTTCAGTATCATTCTAAGATATAAATCACTGACTTCTCTTACCTCAGTTTAAACAGAAGTACCAAGTGCCTAGTCTGCATTTTTGTTTTAGATGGCTTCCCATTAATCACTTTGCTTTAATGATTCTATACAGTTTTAAAGTTTCTGTTCATAGAGCAAAACATTATCATTTATAGATTATACCCTAGAGAAATATATTGGTCTGGTCTTTTATTGCCTACAGTGGCATTTCTAAACTGTGTCTGAATACTCACTCCCTTTCATGCTACTATATACTGCTTCACATTAATTTATTTAGTGAAAAGATACATATCAGATCACCATTTTGGGAAGATATGACTATATATGTGAGTTTATATTTTTCTAGTGATTTCTGTTAGGATGACTTCAGTAGAGCTGTGGACATATAGAAGCTTAAAACCAATGAATTTATCTGCTATTGTTTGCATTAGACAAATTTTAATGACATTTTAATTTTTTTAATACTACCATTTCCAAACGTACTGATTTGAATCAATGTTTCTTTAAAACAATAAAAAAAGCAATTAAAATATTTTCATTAATGCAACTACCTCAACTATTTTGCTTTATTTTCTTAAATAGGCACCTACAGTTGAGTGTACTTTGCCTCTGATTAATAGTCTGGACCTAGAACTCCTATCTTACATCTCATGACTACAAATATTTAGTAATCTTGTTTACTACTTTTATTTTCTATCTTAGGTAAGATGGAAAAAGGATTATATTAGTATCATCATTTTGAGGGTAAATTAAACTAAAATTTTTGAACCCTTTATGGCAAATATATTAAGTTCCAATTTATATGGCACTTACTCATTCCCTTGATTCTAGCCTTCTGTTCCTGGTGGTAATGGGCTTCCCAGGTGCCACTAGTAGTAAATAAACTGCCTGGTAATGCAGGTGACCTAAAAGAGATAGGTTCAATCCCTGGGTTGGCAAGATATCCCAGAAGAGCATGGTGAGAAAGGCTGTAAGCCTTCAAATGTAACTTAATGCATTGGTAGCATAAGTCAAGTTTGAAAATAAAATTGAAGCTAAAAATATAGTTATCTAAACTTGTAGCTCAGTCAGTAAAGAATCTTCCTACAGTGACAGAGACCTGGATTTGATCCCTGGGTCAGAAAGATACCCTGGAGAAGGAAATGGCAACCCACACCAGCATTCTTGCCTGGAAAATTCCACAGACAGAGAAGCCTGCTGGCCTGCAGTCCATGGGGTTGCAAAGAGTCAGGCATGACTTAATGACTAACACTTATTTAAACTAACCTGACTCATCAAGCTAATCTCTTTATGTCAAGTATAACTATTAGGTAATTTTTAAATGTTTAAATGTCAGCTTTCAAAACTGTTATAATGGCAAGAGAACAAGTTTAAATTCTAACATTTATATTTAACAGAGGCCCACTAGTAATGATGGATATCTTGTTTAGGGGCACTGAAAATATTTCCTGATGTGTAAAAACGATTTATTTGAAGGCAACAGAAAGTAGTGAAGCAGGGAATCATTTAAGAGGTCATGGAAGATAAGGAGATGGAGACATATTTAGACTTACCCTTGTCTGAGATGGTGATTGCAGTCATGAAATTAAAAGACACTTACTCCTTGGAAGGAAAGTTATGACCAACCTAGACAGCATATTAAAAAGAAGAGACATTACTTTGCCAACAAAGGTTCATCTAGTCAAGGATATGGTTTTTCCAGTAGTCATGTATGGATGTAAGAGTTTGACTGTGAAGAAAGCTGAGTGCCGAAGAATTGATGCTTTTGAACTATGGTGTTGGAGAAGACTCTTGAGAGTCCCTTGGACTGCAAGGAGATCCAACCAGTTCATTCTAAAAGAAATCAGTCTTGGGTGTTCTTTGGAAGGAATGATACTAAAGCTGATACTCCAATACTTTGGCCACCTCATGCGAGGAGTTGACTCATTGGAAAAGACTCTGATGCTAGGAGAGATTGGGGGCAGGAGGAGAAGGGGGCAACAGAGGATGAGATGGCTGGATGGCATCACCGACTTGACAGATGTGAGTTTAAGTGAATTCCGGGAGTTGGTGATGGACAGGGAGGCCTGGCATGCTACAATTCACGAGCTCACAAAGAGTCGGGCACGACTGAGTGACTGAACTGAACTGAGGTTGTCCCTGTCCAGGAAGATGTGGTAGAGTCAGAGCTGTACTTCTGATCCTCTTAGAAGATAAACAGTCCCAGCGGTATAATTTAGGTTTCAGTGCAAAAAGAGAATATTGGCCCTCTGCTAGCAGAGATGAGGAAATCAGTCTTCTCTAAGAGGAGGCCCTCTGTCAGTGCCCTCCCCAAAGATTTCAGACCCAACACTGCTAGCTGCCCAGGCTGATAGATAAGTGCAAAACCCCGCTTCCTTGTTTGTCAAGTGCGCTGGGGAGCTGCCAGCCTCCCTGAGACTCCTGGAGACTGTGCCTGAGCCTGACTCCACTGCTCTCATGGACCTCCCTGACCAAGGCAATGCTGTCACTTCTCTGGTGAGGCCAGCAGCCACTGAGAATAGAGATGAGAAGGAAGGGGATGGGAAGTCATGGTTGGCAGGAGAAGTGGTCCAGAGAATCCTCCCATGGAGGAGAGGCAGGATGAGTTAAAACACAAGTCCCATCGTGTTGTCTATACTCCCAAAGACTTCACAAAACACTAATTCAAAGATATCATTTTTAAGAATTTCAAAACCGTGCTTACAGAGTGTTAAACTTCAAACCCAAGCACCTTTCTCTGTGGAGCCCTGAGGGAGAGAATGCACTGGTCACAGCTCATAGAGACGGCTGGGGAATGAGGTGGATACAAAGTCCATAGGAACTAGTAGTTGCCTTTGCAGCACAAATGCAACTACAGACCACAATGATTGGCTTCACAAGTGGTGGGTTGTGGTAAAACTTCATTAACCAAAACTGAGGAGGCCCAGATGTGGCCTCAGGCTGCTGTTTATCAAGAAGTGAAGTGAAGTATCTCAGTCGTGTCTGACTCTGCAATCCTGTGGACTGTAGTCTGCCAGGCTCTTCTGTCCATGGGATTTTCCAAGCAAGAGTACTGAAGTGGGTTGCCATTTCCTTCTCCAGGGGATCTTCCCCACACAGGTATCAAACCCAGGTCTCCCACATAATAGGCAGACATGTTACTGTCTGAACCCTGGGTTAAAATATGACAAATTTAAAGTGAATGTATTTTTAAATATTTTGTAATGGAGATTCTCAGCATGGACAACACTCCCTGGTCATTCGGTGATATGGATTTACTTCTATCAACTACATTTAGTTAATCATTTCCCTCCCTCTTATAGAAGTATTGGGTCCAGATATTACTGTAAGGTCTGCAAGGACATTTGCTATAGAACACCAAGGTTCTTCCTTACTCAGGTATAAAATTGGATTTGTCTTTTAGAAGAGTTTAGAGGATTGACTGTGTATATATGTCCAGAAGATGATTCTGAGGCAGGGCTGCCCAGAGTTTGTTTAATACTCAGGAAATCCTATAATTTAGAGTAGCTGTAGAAAATTAAATTTAGATTCGTGAGGAAAAACAAAGATTTGAATCATCAGGTCCAAGTTGGCTGTGGTAGAATCATGGACAGGAGGTGGAACTGAGAGCCTGGAGTCAGACAGATACTACCTTTTTTGAAATGAATTGAAAACAAAGAAACAGATGGCACAGTGGTAGTTGTCAGTTCAGTTCAGTCACTCAGTCATGTCCGACTCTTTGCGACCCCATTAATCGCAGCACACCAGGCCTCGCTATCCATTACCATCTCCCGGAGTTCACTCATACTCACGTCCATTGAGTCCGTGATGCCATCCAGCCATCTCATCCTCGGTCGTCCACTTCTCCTCCTGCCCCGAATCCCTCCCAGCATCAGAGTCTTCTTCAATGAGTCAACTCTTTGCATGAGGTGGCCAAAGTACTGGAGTTTCAGCTTTAGCATCATTCTTTCCAAAGAAATCCCAGGGTTGATCTCCTTCAGAATGGACTGGTTGGATCTCCTTGCAGTCCAAGGGACTCTCAGGAGTCTTCTCCAACACCACAGTTCAAAAGCATCGATTCTTCGGCGCTCAGATTTCTTCACAGTCCAACTTTCACATCCATACATGACCACAGGAAAAACCATAGCCTTGACTAGGCGGACCTTAGTCGGCAAAGTAATGTCTCTGCTTTTGAATATACTATCCAGGTTGGTCATAACTTTTCTTCCAAGGAGTAAGCGTCTTTTAATTTCATGGCTGCAGTCACCATCTGCAGTGATTTTGGAGCCCAAAAAAATAAAGTCTGACACTGTTTCCACNTACATGACCACAGGAAAAACCATAGCCTTGACTAGGCGGACCTTAGTCGGCAAAGCAATGTCTCTGCTTAGAATGGACTTATTCTAGCTGGTTGATAAATACCATTTTTCTTGCCATAGAGAGGCTAATTACTGACTCAGGATCACTTCACTGAAGCACTGTTAATCTAATAGGTGCCAGACATTTCAGTAGAGAATAAACATTATGGAGAATAAAATTGATATAATCCATTCATACAATTCAAGTATTCACATAATTTATAGTATATCTGGTTAGATGTAAAACACTTTTTTTTGAAGACATATGCTTGGGCATATGCATGTGAGTCATTACTTATACACATACACATACAACTATAGACAAATACAATATTATATATGAGAAACAAAAATCACCTATTCAAGACCTATCACTACACATCAACTGTACTGGTGTGATAGAGTAAATAATATCCTCTCCCAAAGATGTCCACATTCTAGTCCCCAGAACCTGCAAATATGTTACTTTAAATGATAAAAGGGACTTTGCAATGTGACTCAGTTACAGATTTGGAGACTGGGAAATTGTCCTAGATTATCTGTGTAGACCCAGTGTAATCACCCAGGAGGGCCATAACCAGAGAGACAGAAATGTGAAGACATAAGCAGAGGCCTCAGTGACACACAAAAGGATCATGAGTCCAAGAATTCAAGTGGCATCTAGAAGCCTTAAAAGCAAAGAAATGGATTCTCCCCTTGAGCCTCCAGAAGGAACACAATCTAGTCAACCTATTTAGACTGCAGACCTCCAAAACTAAAATGTATATAAATAGTTTTAAGCTGTGAAATCCGTTTCAACCATAATAGGAAATTAACACAGGTGGTAAATCCAGACTCTTCAGTATAACAGTCATGGCTATCGTTCAAATGTTCACAATGCAACTCTTTAGCCCTGAGATTCCTGGGTCAGGAAGATCCCCTAGAGGAGGAAATGGCAACCCACTCCAGTATTCTTGCCTGGAGAATCTCATGGACAGAGGAGCCTGGAAGGCTACAATCCATGGATTTCAGTATTCAGACACAACTGAACATACACACACACACACACACACACACACACTCTCCTGGCAGCCTAACTTGGTTTCTATTTAAAACAGCAGTATAATCAGCATTATCTTCTTATCCTTTGCATCTTTTCTTAACTCTTCCAAAATTCTGGGTGTGAGGCATCTCCTTCTGTATGCAATTCATGTCCAAGGTCTACTTAGAAGCTGAATACCTAAATTCGTTTCATTCCACTGATTCAACTATTCCCCATTACAATGATATCCAAACAGTACTTTAGCTTTTTAAACTCAATACTGTGCTTTGTAATTGCTCTTAAGTCATCTGAACCATCTACTATGCTGCTCTGCATGTTAAGTCACTTCAGCATGTCCAGCTCTTTGCAACCCTATGGACTATAGTCCACCAGGCTCTTCTGTCTGTGAGATTTTCTAAACAAGAATACTGGAGTTGGATCTTCCCAACCCAGGGAACAAACCCGTCCTGCACTGGCATTGGCAATTAGGTTCTTTACCACTAGCACCACCTGAAAAGTCCCACTATGCTGCTCTATCAGATTATATCCTTCAAAGAAACAAGAGATATATGTTCTCTGATTTTTAATCATCCTGGTAGGGTCTCCAAACTTTCCCATAACATAGCATATACAGAAAATTATAGAATTTGCACAGCACACGAGTAATTTTACGTGGTTTTTCAAGGCCAGGTTTCTGGCTACCCATAGACCTGCCTGAAGGCCAGGTCAAAACATTAAAATTACTCAAAACATGGAAACTGGGAAACTCTCCTGAATATTAACACCATGCTATTCATTTAACTGGGTTTGGTACACCTTTTTAAACTTTTGGTAAACATGAACAGTAAAGCTACTTGGATTTCTAAAAATAAGATATATGTATATGGTTATCTGAAAAAAAAAATAGCAATACTTCATACTTTTATAGAAAAGTGATATGTAAAGTGTTTCCAAATACGACTTTGTGAGACCACCGTGAGAACCTGTGAGATAAATTATTGTGCCATTTTATACATGAAGTTGAGGCTTTCCCTTCTTTCAGATGGCAAAGAATCCATCTGCAATGCTGGAGACCTGGGTTTGATCTCTGGGTCAGGAAGATCCCCTGGAGAAGGCAGTGGCTACCCACTCTAGTATTCTTGCCTTGAGAATTTCATGGATAGAGGAGCCTGGCAGGCCACAGTCCGTGGGGTTGCAAAGAGTCAGACACAGAAGATACTTACACACTTATAAATGAAGCTAAGAGTTGGAGGGGCAAGTAACTTTCCAAAGCTAGCAAATGGCAGGACTAGGACTGGGTACTAGCACCTCTTACTCTACATTTATTTTTCTTTGTATTCTACCATGATTAATTAAGCCCCCTCCTTATTCCACACCACCAAGCTAATAATGATGTTTCTAAAACCAGGGTAAAATATCAATGAGCTCATTTCTTTACGTTTCCAATAACAGGTAGAATCTTATATTCTAAAATCTGGACTTTTTTAAGACTTATTTTCTACTCTAATCCAAAACCATTAGAGAGTACCAGAAACCAGGGAAATACCATGTTTTATCATATTCATCACTTAGGAGAAAGACTCAAGTGGCCTCACACTATTAAACATAAAAGTTTTAAGTTTTACAGTTAACTTGCTGAGGCAGCAAACTGCAGTCCCAAAGGAAAAGTGCTACAAGGTATTTGGAGATAAGAGAAAGTCTCAAATGGAGAAACCAGATGCATTATGAAAAATGTGTAGAGGTCTGCATGGCTGGAGGATAAAGAAGACATGTACTTCTCTGCCCTTGAGGACTATGAACAGCTAAATTCCTTTATTCTTAGATCACCTATTGAAGTCAGCAAGTTCCTCCAGGGGGAATCAATAAGACAGCTGCATACTTAGAAGGGATGGCAGTAAGTGATCCACTACTCCTCTTTTCAGATATAAAATGAAGAAAAATGTAATTTATTCAAATTAGGGGAGCAATAATATGGTAACATACCATAAAGCAACATGCAACCCTGCTTACAATAATAGCATTATCATTCGGGTACCCCTGGAATCCAGAAAAAAAGAATTCACTATGCAACTTGCTAATCCTCTGTCACTCAATGACTGTTAATAAGACAATTCTTTCAAAGGAATGATTCTTCAGGAAGCTAGTGTGTGGAAAGAAGATTAGCTGTGTTTTAAATATTAGAAAGTTTCATTTTCAGTATTCTTCCTTGGTTCCTTCCAATGAGCTTTGTTGAAGCAATATTCTGTATCTCCTCTATGTCAGGCCAGTTGTGAGTTGCTGCTGCTGCTAAGTGGCTTCAGTCATGTCTGACTCTTTATGACCCCATGGATTGTAGCCTGCCAGGTTCCTCTGTCCATGGGATTCTCCAGACAAGAATACTGGAGTGGGTTGCATTCTCCAGGGGATCTTCTTGACCCAAGGATCAAACTCACATCTCTCAAGTCTCCTGCATTGTCATCTAGCTGTGTCTTTTATTAGCTGTATGACTGATAAGCTATTTAGCTACTGTTAAATCTTGGATTCTCATCTACAAAATGGGGTGATTAAAAAACCTTACCTTTCCCACAGGCATTGTTGTTGTTTCTAGTACGATGACACAGTTAAAGTGCTCTATAACGTACATACCTGGCACTCCTCCAACTTCCTCAGTCAGGATTTCTCTGCCCAATTTCATCAAACAATTCCATCTTTCTCTATGTTCCAAACCAGTATGAAACCTAGAGTTGTATGTAAAGAAACTTCATTTTAGGCCAAAAGATTCAGTTGCATTAAATAAAATCGTTAGTTGAGCAGTAGCTTATTGGATTTTACATTTTGAAAATAATAGTACTAAAATAAATGTTGTGAATCAAAATAAGAACCTTGAATTTTGCTTCTTAACAAAGAACAAAATTTGTTTTTGTATTTTCACTTATTCAAAGGTGAAATAGAATAGAATGTTGCCTAATGGCAATGACTACAGCTATAAAGAGATACCTAGACAATCATATTCATATAAACTAAGCTTTTATTACTTACTTTTAAAGATTAATAATTCTTAAAATAAGACAGCAGAATTCAAACATATCAATATAAGTGATAGTTGTCATTTATAAAGAGTTTTATGAGCTTTTTATATCTTATTTAATCCTCACAAAGCTCCTGATGACATGGTTACTATTATTGTATGTTTTGCTTTGTTTTTTTTACAACTGAAATGAACAGATCAATGAATCATCACATCTCATGTATCTGTGACCCAGGTCATCAATTAGCAGTGGCACTCCAGAAGCAAACTGTGGGCCCCTTTCAATAACCACCCTCTTGCTTCTCCCCAGAGTTTACATTCCTGATACTACATGTCTATAGTATAGTGTTGCTACTATCTTTTCCAATAGATGGAAAGGAAAGAAATTACTTAATTCACTGGATGTCTCACATTTAGGAAGCAGCTTTGACCAAATCTGAACCTCTGCTAAATAGCAAAGCACTGATTCATTAAACTCTAATGCAGCACTTGTCTATTATTCCAAATACAAGTACACATTTAAAGGTGAAGATGAAGATCATTCAAAATTCATGAAGCGCAGTAGGGGAAAAATGAAAAATCAAACTGAAGTCTCTATTCTGGCCCTTTGTACAACCTTTTCACAAAGATACCAGTTGAGTCAGAAACCCAGGTCTGCCTCTCGATATCATTGTGACACTGTACAAGTGATTCCAATTCTTTGAGCCTCACTTTTCTCATGAGTCTAAATGAGAACCATGACTTCGTTTTGTAGAATTGAGGTGAAGACTAGACGTGAGCTACAGAGATCCTAGCACATTGCAAGTGTTCTATGAACAGAAGCTGTTATAATCAGCATTACAGACCCTGGCTCAAAGAACTTTTATGTATTCAGCCTATTTTATATCTATACATAATTCTAGAGAATACTCCAATATTTGGTAGACTGTCATATCATAGAACTTTTAAATTTTATGAGGAGACAAATTTTATGAATATATCATTTTAGAGTATATACTTAAAGTGTCTAGTTATATCAATGTTTATGAGTATTACTCCAAGTTAACACTATAGGCAAGAAAAACTTCTGGCAGAATTTTGAGAATTGAGTGTAATTATTTTGGCACAACCAACAAAGGGTCATAAAGCAAGACATGCTCAGGGGAAAAGTTCATTTTCCAACCAATTGATGTTTGAGACTCAGGCCTACTCCATCAGGTATTCTCTAAACATATATGGCTAAAAAAGTAAAAAGAGATGGTATTTTGTTACTATAGTCCAGATTTATTCTGTAATGGCATTGAAGGAAATGCCATAAGCCTTCAAAGAAATGTTTGAATTATCCCATTCCTCATCCCCATTCCTACCTAATATAAACACAAAGCCAGTTTGTAAAGATAGTGCAGGTATCTATGCATAAATATGCAAACCTATATATTTACTAATTCCAAAGCAAATAAACACTTTGGGAAAATATCTATTACCTTAATAGACTCACATAAGAATTTTAATTGCAACTGGAAATAGAGTTTTAAAAATAATCATCCAAATAAAGAAATTCCTTAGAAACTCTGGGTAATCAACGAGAAGATCCATTTTCCAAAGTTTCATAAATGAACATATGGTCTTTTTCCCACAGCAAGAATGCCTGGTGTGTGAAAGTTATTTATATTAAAATCTTTGAGTGATCTCTTATTTATTTTTGTAAGTTTATTTTCTTAAAATTGTGTCCAATAGGAGTTTCCTCAGGCTGCCATTAGAGGGCATAAAAGAATAATTGTGGAGAGGAAAACCACATAGCCCCAAAATTAACCCTGAAGGAAAAAGTTACCATTTAATTTTGGTTTCAAAAGAAAAATATACAAAAACTGAACAGTATAAATAATTTATATGTAAAGCAGCCATCTATAAAGAAATCGAAGAATTAATAGTTATTTTATGGATAAAAGACAAAAGCAAATAAAGTTTTAGGAAATTTAATTTAATAATCTCAAAAGTAGTTTCTACGCATTAGCAGTCACTAGGGTACATGATTAAAATAAATATATAAATAAGCAGAAGAAAGAGGAGGTGATTGAGAAGGGAAAGAAAGGCAGAAAATGACAGCACTAAAATGTCATCTCAAATTTTGACTCCTGACATGTAAAACAGTATTAAAGAAATAAATCAAGAATATATCAGTCTTTGAAAAGCATAGGATCAATTTAACGGCTTCAGCACCCTCTCCCCCGGCAATGACTCCCTCTCTCCTGCATGACTTCCTTCTTACCTAAAAGCAATGACAACAAAAATTCAGTCAAAAGAAAAACAAAATGGATCCCAAACACAGGAAAATAAACAAAGCTTCCTATTCTTTATATCACTATTATTTTAAAGATTTTAAATGTATACTCCATTCATAAAGGCCATACTTAAGACTAATAAAATAAATGGATTCATATCCTATTAGGAACATAACCCCTCCCCAATAAACATTAATGAAGTTGGCACCAATCTATTCAATCTATTTTTAACCCATGGGAAAAAAAACAGCCTATATTGCAGAATAATATACAAACCTCTTTTACACTGTTGTCTCTTCTTTAGCAATCACTCTCACCTTTACTGAATTCTAGGATAAATTTATGATATCAATCCCTTTCTTTAATTTATAAAACAGTAAAATCCCAAGACCGCCTTCAAACAGAAGGAACACAGCCTCAATATGTTTCTATCACACCATAAAGACTGTTAAGACTCCCAATAGAGCACTTTGACTTAAATCCTATAAATTTCCTGCTTAAATTTTCAAACAGGGGAAACCAGGGATACATATGAGGACATAAACCTACCTTTTGGTGATGGTTCTGTACTAGTCTGTATTGCTAAAGGATATAAAAAGGGCCATAAAGGAATTGGAATTATACTGAACAGGATCTCAGATTCCACAGTCTATTTGTAAACACAGACCTCTGAAATGTGCACAAGGACAGATGGGGAAAATATTTTTAACTCTCTGGGAAGGAGGGAGGCACTTAGCAATCCATCTACCCCATAAGATCCATTCTGAATGATCCACAAATATATCTGACAGTTATAAATTAAGCAGGTAGCAAATAGTATCTATATATGTTAGATACGTCTCATTATTTTGTTTCATTTTCATTTCCTACAACATTTAGTATGCAGATAAAAGTCATAAGAACTAAAAAGAAACTAAATTTGGCAATTTATCCTTCATCTTAAACTCCATCAAAAGAGATTTAAGACTATCTTTGCTGATATTCCTGTNTTATAAATTAAGCAGGTAGCAAATAGTATCTATATATGTTAGATACGTCTCATTATTTTGTTTCATTTTCATTTCCTACAACATTTAGTATGCAGATAAAAGTCATAAGAACTAAAAAGAAACTAAATTTGGCAATTTATCCTTCATCTTAAACTCCATCAAAAGAGATTTAAGACTATCTTTGCTGATATTCCTGTCTTTAAGAGTACAGAGAACAGGAGTATATAACTAAGAGAAGTTGAAGGTTTCCTTTATCTGGATTGAAAAAAACAATTGTGACTTTCTTTCTGATTATTCAAGAACATTTCACCTTAAGGCCTCAAACCCCTCTGCTTTTTTGTATTCATAGATATCATCATCAAGTATTATTACAGCTGTATTTTTATTAATGTGTCCCCTCTTCCAAAATATGTTATTTAATGGTAGCAACAGTATTTTAAAAACAGAAGCTGGTACAGGAAAGACCTGTGTCACATATTTGGTATATTAATCTGACTGGGGAAAGGTTCAGCATTCAATAAAAATATCTTAATATCTACCATTTATAACTATATTTATTTGTTCTTCTTGACAGAATTTGTGGAGCATCCATTATGTGCCAGAGACAATAATAAGAACTGGAATACAGAAATAAATAAAATGATTTCAAAGGTCCCTTGCCTTTATGGAGTTTACCTTCTTTGAGGGTAGTTCATAAGAAAAAAGCATCTGCAGATGAACAAGAAAATGATAGGAAGAAAAGTGCCAGGAATATAAAGGGAGCCTAAGACACATGGAAATAGTCAGGATTTCCTACCTTACACACACACACACAC
>SJYX01001272.1:5472-18747 GCA_006410675.1 Oreotragus oreotragus
TTTTTTTTCTTTTTCTTTTTTCATTGTATGATCAAGTCCCTGCTTGTTAAGGACTTGACTCCATCAGCTTTGATGAAGACCTTGATTGGAAGAAGGTGTTGATAGTCCTCTGTGGGGTTACAGAGGCTGGCAGGAAGATTTTGCTTTTGCATTCAGACCACTGAAGGGAGTGTTCAGGATAGAAACAAGCGGTTCCCTTTTGGCATTTTCATCCTGGATTAATTTTGCCGAGATGGATGCACAATCTCACTTCCAGGCCACTTCACAAAAGCCCCTTCAAGTGCAAAAGAAAATGATTCCTTGAGAAGCCAGAGAAAAAGAGTGTGAAAAAAACAGTTGAGTGTTAAAAGATGCCTATCCCAGGAGCCTTCTTCAGATTCACTAGTTGAACTATTTGGAGCTTGAAGCAGCATCTGTCGGGGCTGTGGTCAGATGGAAATGCAATAAAATGTAAAGACAAATACAAATTTAGCTCTCTAAAATCTATTGCAGTGGCTCACAAAAATCCTCCAAGGTCCTTGTACTTAGTTATTTCAGACAGGCTTGAGCAACCTTTTTCATTTCTTTTTGATGCTCCTGGGTGTCTGTGTCAAGGACTTTTGGTGATGTTGAGGTTGGGAATTTCACTGAAAGCTTCTCAGACACCAGATCCTTGCCTCCTTGACAAATATAAATAGGAAGAGTAGAGTGGAAAGGGCTCTCCTCCCATTCTGCTAGCCCCCAGAATCACACTTAAAGGCTCTCTGCAGCACTGGGGATTCAAAGTTAAGTATGACTGCTTACAAAATGGTCCAGCACTAGCTTTTATTGACCTGAAGCAAAAGCTTCACTTAGCGCTTTTCTAAGCAACTAACTCCATATTTTTGCTTCTAAATAAAAAGATGTAAAGGATCAATAAGAATATTGCAAAATATAGTTGTAAAAATCAGATCTACTGTTTTTCCATGCTTACTATGCCTGGCTCCGTATTAAATACTTTGCATATATAGTTACTATAAACCCTGAGTTTTAGCTAGTATATATACCACTTTTTGATTTTGTTTTTTGTATAAGATAACTGAACTTTTTTAAAGTTCACTAACTTTGCCAGAGTTACAGAGAAATAAGCAGAGTTTGAACTTGGCTTTATAACCCCAAACTATTAAATTATGCATTATGTCTGCCTTGGCTCAGATATTGACTGTCACAGGACATTCAAAGAATGATATGTCTTTAAAGACCAGCTGGACAGAGGAACCTGGCGGGCCACAGTGTGGGCAGGCAAGAGTCGGACAGGACCTAGTGACTAAACAACTACCACCATTCACTTCATGGGGAGGGAAGGAAAAGCCCAGAAACAATAAGAGGCTGATGAGAGAGCACTAAGTATGCTCTCAGCCACTTTGGTCTCCAGTCCTGATTCTAACACTTACTCTTTATGACCTTGGAAAGGCTACTTAGTAACTCCCAAACTGGATGTTCTAATATGTGAGATAGAAGTATTAGGGAACCAGTCTGCCTCTAAATGCATTCACTCTACCCAGTTTCATGTTTAATCCCATCTATTTCTCTTCAATGCCTGCCTCCATCATCATTTAACTATTAATAAAGTTCCTTACAGAAGCCTCCCTTTTAGGGTCTTAATACTTTTTATACATAGAAAGAATTTGGTCATCACCATTCCAACCCATTTAATATAAAGATTGCACTTCAAACTTTTCTCCATGGTTCAAATCCTTTCTTATGTCTTTTCCTCAGTAGAAAGGGAAGAATTTTATGAATACATATACGCTGTGAACACTGTATTATTAGATTCAAAATCTAATCTCAGTCTTTTAGGTATTATGCAAGGAGGGAATATTATCCCAAGTTTAAAGATAAGAAAGGTAAAGCCCAGAGTGTTGTCATAAAAGTAAAATTTTGCATAATTTCTAAGCGATAAAACTGGAATTCAGACTCACATACTTTTGCTTTACAATCATAGGTCCTTTCCCCTGCTCCCATTTTTTTAGGACTAGCCTTTTGTCTCAAAGTGTCTGACTCTTTGTGACCCCAGAGACTGTAGTCTGCCAAGCTCCTCTGTCCATGGGAATTCTCCAGGCAAGAATACTGGAGTGGATTTCTATGCCCTTCTCCAGGGAATGTTCCAACCCAGTGATAGGACCCAGGTCTCCTGCATTGCAGGTGGATTCTTTACCAGCTGAGCTCCCAAGGAAACCCAACCCTTACCATCATACAGCTGGATGGAAAACATGGAAAGTAAAGAGCGACCACAAGGTGGACCCAAGTGGACTATGACTAGTCTCTTTGTGATAACCACTCACTCAGAGATATCTTTGCACAACCATTTTCCATAGTCAAAGTGTTTGCATAATGTCACCATTTTGCCCTATACCTCTTATTCTTATAGGGCCCAGAAAAACAATATAGTGACTCAGTGCCTGAGCGAAGATGAATCCCATGTTTTCTTGTCAAGTGAAATCAATGTTCCTTTGTGCCATATTCCTTTTATGGACATGAAAATGTAACTTACCTTAAATATTGTAATTCACATGACCAAAAATCTTCTTTGATGGAAGATAATCTTAAATTTAAACATGTAAGAACAGTCTTGGTATATCCATATATTGGTTAAGTTTTTTTTGTTCCTATAAAATAGGAATGATGCTACCATACTTCACCATGGAGTTAAACCATCCATCCATCCTCTCAGTAGGAACATTTTATACATTACGTGGCCCTATCTGTTGTTCAGCATTGTTACAAAATGATCTTGCAAACACCTTGACAAAGTTAATATACATTGAATCTGCATCGCATTTTATTATTAAGTCTCTTTTGTAGTGGAGGACAGTGATATTTGATTACAAGCTCCAGTATATATTCTTGATGTGTATTATCTGATCTTCATATTTTCATTAGAAATAATTGGCATTAATATAAGTTATTAAGAATCGGTGCCTAAAAGCATTGAGACAAACATCAAAGTAGTCTCACTAAGTGCTAGTAGAGAGCACAAATGATTGTTTAAATTGCACAGGTATGATATGTGCAATGTAATAAACTCTTAAAAGTCTCAGGGCACATAATTAGATTTACAAAATATGTAAATTGTTTGAGAAAAAATATTAGAAAATCTCTTACCAACATAATAAAAACCTTAGTAAGGCAAACATAGTCACAACTTAAGTTGAGAAAAAGGATTTTGCATTTATAATAGTAGAGATTTACACAAGAGATCTCTGAAGGGGCTTCAGTTCAGTTTAGTCGCTTAGTCGTGTCTAACCTTTGTGACCCCATGGACTACAGCACCCCAGGCCTCCCTGTCCATCACCAATTCCCAGAGTTTACTCAGACTCATGTCCATTAAGTAAGTGATGCCATCCAACTGTCTCATCCTCTGTTGGTTGGTAGTTAAATCAGATACATATATATGCTGGCTACAGATAACTTTATTTTCATTGCAAAGTATTTTAAACTTGTTTATAATAAATATAATATATTTTAACATTTCAAAAAAGCTTATTAAAATTCTACATGCCTAGATAGGTGATTATCGGCTGGTGGTCTCAACAATGTATTTGAGGTACCTCCAAAATCAGCATCTGTGTGTGTGTGTGTGTGTGTGTTGATATGGTCTGTTTATCCAAAAGAAAATCCCTGAAGTCCATTTCCTGAAAATACGGAAGTCTGGTCACTAGGTCTCTGAGACCCAAGTTGCAGGTGTAGCTGACATCAGGCTCAGTTCCTGAGTCCCCTGGTTGTGCTGGATCCCACTCCTGTCTTCACTGAGACTCAGCATCCGTACCCAGACTATAATCCTTAGGCCTCAAAGGCCCCAGTGAACAGGCCATAATAATGAAATGATAATATAATACAAAGTACCATTATTTAGCAGTGACTATGCCAGGCGCCTTGCTAGATAACTCACACAGAGTGCTGCATGCTGCCCTGGTGGCAGCCTGGCTCCATCACTGTTATCATCTGCACTTCTTAGAGGAGGAAACAGAGGTTAGTGTTGTTAAATAATTATTCCCAAATAATACATTTTATAAATAGTGGAACTGGCAATTGCTCTCAAACCAGTCTAGCTCTGAAGCCCATGCTCTTTCTGCTTGTAGGACAAGAATAAAATAAAAAGAAACAAGCATGCGTGGCGACCCTTGGTTCAGCTGATAATGCATGGCTTTTGGATCAAAGCTTCTGGGTACTTAAGACATATGAACTGATTTCATGCCCAAATTTACCACCACAAGCCCTACTTATCATCCAATCTACTTGAAAATGAAATTTTTGTCAGCACCATGCATAGATTTGAAAAGGCATTATGCTCAGTGAAATAAGTCAGACAGAGAAAGACAAATCCTGCATGGTATCACATATGTGAAAGTGAAAGTGAAAGTCATTCAGTTGTGTCCAGCTCTTTGCGACCCCATGGACTATATAGTCAATGGAATTCTCCAGGCCAGAATACTGGAGAATGTACCAGAATACATTCCTTTCTCCAGGGGATCTTCCCAATCCAGAGATCAAACCGAGGTTTCCCACATTGCAGGTGGATTCTTTACCAGCTGAACTCCCAGGGAAGCCCATCACATATATGAGGAATCTAAAAAATACGACCAACTAATGAATAGAACACATAAGCAGCAGACTCAACAGATATAAAGAATGAACCAGTAATTTCCAGCAAGGGAGGCAAAGACAGCATAGGGGTAGGGAAATAAGAGGTGCACACTATTAGGTATAAAATAAATGACAGGATATACTGTATAACAAGCAGAGTACAATCAATATTTTCTAATGACTATAAGTAGAGTATAACTTTTAAAAACTGTGAATCATTATATTGTAGATCTGTAATACATAACATTTTGTAGTGATTATACTTTAATAGAAAATTAAATAAAGTAAAACTTGCATGGTTATTTAAATAATGTAAAATATACCATATATAAGGTATTCAGAAGAAGATATGTTAATATGTTAAGAATGATAGGCTGTAGATAAACAATGGATTTTTCTTCATGTTTATTCAGAGTAGCAACTTCTACTTCAATTATTATTGATGACCTATGATTTCCTTAGCACTGTGCTGGAAATAATAGATTCTTACATTATATTATCTAATTTTATACTTGTACTGTCTCGGGAATATAGGTATTATTTTTGTTTCTACACACAGAAAACAAACTATCAGAAGGAGATATTAAAGAAACAACCACATTTACCTCCACATCAGAAGAATAAAATATCTAGGAATAAATCTGTTCACTCTAAAAGCCTTCTCCTAAGAACAATATAAGACAATTATGAAAGAAATTGAAGATATCACAAATAGATGGAAAAATTCACTGTATTCTTGGATTGGAAAAGTTAATATTGTTAAAATGACCATACTAGCCAAGGCGATTCTCAGATTCAATGCAATCACTGTTAAAATACCAATAGCATTTTTCCCCACATAACTAGAACAGTTTTAATTTTCTTATAGAAATGCAAACCTCATTTTTATCCTGATTTTGAATTGCAATGATACAATAAATATTTTCATTGTTTTTTTTACTGAAGTAAAATTATAACACAAAATTAACCATTTTAAAATGAGCAAATCAGTAGCATTAAGTATATTTACAATGCAGCCACCACCAAAATACTTTTCTTGTCCCAAGAGGAATTTTTTTTTTATCCATTATACAATCATTTCCCTTTTCTCCCTGTTCTAGGCTGTTTGAACCTACCACCAAATCTGCTTTTCTGTTTCTGTGGATTGACGTATTCTGAATGTCTCATGTAAATGGTGTTGCACAATATGCGACTTTTTGTGTCTGATTTCTTTGACTTAGTGTATTTTCAGGGTTTACCTAGATTGGATCATGTGTCAGTATTCATTCTTTTTTCAGCTAGATAATATTACATTGTATGTAAATACTACAATTTGCTTATCTAGTCATTTCTTTATGAACATTTGGGTACTTTTCACCTTTTGGCTATTTTTAATAGAGCTATTATAAGTATGCATGTGTATGTAGGTATTCCTTTGAGTATTTGTTTTCATTTATTTTGTATATATAACCAAAACTGGACATGGTATGGTAATCCTATGTTAAACTTTATAAGAAGCAGCCAAACTATTTTCTACAGTGGCTGAGTCATTTTACATTCCCACAAATAATGCAATTTCTTCACCCCCTCATTTTTTTAAATTATAGCTGTCTTGTTAAACTTGAAGTCTCATTTTTTAATTTTTATTTCTGTATATATGACTGATGATGTTGAGCTTCTTTTCATATGTTTATTGGCCATTTGTACATCTTATCTGTAGAAATACCTACGTAAGAACTTTGATCACTTTATAAAAATATTAAACTATTTTTTAATTTAATTTTTGGCTACACAGCCATGAGGCATGTGGGATCTTAGTTCCCCTGACCAGGGATTGAACCTACACCCCCTGCATTGGAAGTATGGAATCTTAACCACTGGACCAAGACCTTTGCCCATTTTTCAGCTTTGGTCTTTTTGTTGTTGAATTGTAAGTGCAATTTATATATTCTGGATACTATATCCTTACCACAGATAAGACTGTCAAATATTTTGTCCCATTCTGTTTATTTTACTTTCTCAGTAATGTCTCTTTATTTTAAAATATTTATTTATATCTCTCAAATAAGACTTCTAAATTTTTAATGTATTCACAGTATTAAAATAATAATTATGAAAAAACATTGTACCCAAAGATGAAATACTTAAGCATCCAACCATAAGGAGAAGGTTAAATTAAGTATTATGAATCTATATTCAATATAAAATAGTGATCTGCTACTCTATAGACTGCTAAAATAACTTACTATGTTAAATAATATCAACATGGAATTTTTAAACAAAAGGCTTTTTTCAAATGTTATAAAAACAGATGGAATTAACTTTTCATTTTTTTCATTCATAATAGAGCTATTATAAGTATGCATGTGTATGTAGGTATTCCTTTGAGTATTTGTTTTCATTTATTTTGTATATATAACCAAAACTGGACATGGTATGGTAATCCTATGTTAAACTTTATAAGAAGCAGCCAAACTATTTTCTACAGTGGCTGAGTCATTTTACATTCCCACAAATAATGCAATTTCTTCACCCCCTCATTTTTTTAAATTATAGCTGTCTTGTTAAACTTGAAGTCTCATTTTTTAATTTTTATTTCTGTATATATGACTGATGATGTTGAGCTTCTTTTCATATGTTTATTGGCCATTTGTACATCTTATCTGTAGAAATACCTACGTAAGAACTTTGATCACTTTATAAAAATATTAAACTATTTTTTAATTTAATTTTTGGCTACACAGCCATGAGGCATGTGGGATCTTAGTTCCCCTGACCAGGGATTGAACCTACACCCCCTGCATTGGAAGTATGGAATCTTAACCACTGGACCAAGACCTTTGCCCATTTTTCAGCTTTGGTCTTTTTGTTGTTGAATTGTAAGTGCAATTTATATATTCTGGATACTATATCCTTACCACAGATAAGACTGTCAAATATTTTGTCCCATTCTGTTTATTTTACTTTCTCAGTAATGTCTCTTTATTTTAAAATATTTATTTATATCTCTCAAATAAGACTTCTAAATTTTTAATGTATTCACAGTATTAAAATAATAATTATGAAAAAACATTGTACCCAAAGATGAAATACTTAAGCATCCAACCATAAGGAGAAGGTTAAATTAAGTATTATGAATCTATATTCAATATAAAATAGTGATCTGCTACTCTATAGACTGCTAAAATAAGTTACTATGTTAAATAATATCAACATGGAATTTTTAAACAAAAGGCTTTTTTCAAATGTTATAAAAACAGATGGAATTAACTTTTCATTTTTTTCATTCATGAAGGCATCCTTCTCCTCACTCAATCTCATCCCATCATACCCGGTTAGTATCCAAGATGACTTGCTGGCTATTACACAAGTACTTTACATTTAGTGTGTGTTTGTGAAATGGTTATTAACATGTCTCTTATACACATCTAGATGTGTATAAGAGACAGGATTATAAAAACAGATGGAATTAACTTTTCATTTTTTTCATTCATGAAGGCATCCTTCTCCTCACTCAATCTCACCCCATCATACCCGGTTAGTATCCAAGATGACTTGCTGGCTATTACACAAGTACTTTACATTTAGTGTGTGTTTGTGAAATGGTTATTAACATGGACTTATAAAGTTCTCTTTAATACTATACCATTTCCTTTTTTGGTATACAATGCAGGAACTGCTATGTAATTGAAAACACTTCCCAAGCCATTCTTTAGACATTCTATGATTTGAGCTTCAGACACATTTTATGTTTTTTATACTGCCAAACATTTAAGTTTCACCAGCAAAAAATAGGTAAAATTTTATGATTAGTTTAATATTTATTTTTTAGGGAAAGCGTGGATAAGAAAATCTTACTGTTAATGAATTTACAATTCATTAATTTATCAAATATTTATTGAACTCCCAATTTATGCTATAAGCCATTGTTATGAGAATTCAAAAATGAAATACCCATTATTTACGCTCAAAAAACTTTCATAAATGCACTAAATTCAAAGAATGAATTGCTGGCTTTCAGGATGAATAAGCCTAGAATGGAGGTGGAGGATGTCCTAAGTAGAGGTAACAGCATGTACAGCAATTCAAGGAAGTGTGAGAGAATTTATGAGAGAGAACTTGGTATTGCTACAACATGAAATGAAAGAGATAGTAGCAAAAGATGAGGCTGGGTAGTTGAAACACAAACTGAGACTCAGAAGCAGAGTATTTGATTTAGAAACAATAATAATAATGAAAAAAAATCTGCTAAAAAATGTACATGTCCTCCCAATGTAAAACCTGTGTTGTTTTCCACCCTGATGCAATGATCTGTAAAATACACAGTTAATCTCACTTGCCAATGTAGCTAGATCCATGCTTTTTAAGATGAGCATTATTATACTTTGATTATGAAGGAGAATGACTATGACCTTTGCTCCAAATATGTTTTCGTAACTCTTGATGCATTCTGTCCAGCAAATATTTCTTCGTACTTTGTACACATAAAACACAGAGTCAGGCAATGAGGCAAGTTCCTTTTTACAATAAAATCCTTATCTTGAAAGTAAGTGGATGCTTCAATGAGTGTACCTAACAAGATTTTATAGAAAGTGTCATAGTGAGATAATGAAAGGAGTTATTAACTTTTGTCACTTGTAGAGAAGTTGATTCATGAGATGAATGTAGAAGGATCTTATCCAAGTTCTAGAAAAATGGGAAAATGCCCTTTACAAGAACAGGAAGATATTTAAATAAATATATGATACAATGTTTATTAAAAGGGCCAAAACAGAAACTTAGGTGCCAGAGGAAGAGTGATGATACTTGAGAATCTTCCCTGGTGGCTCAGACCGTAAAGCGGCTGTCTACAATGCAGGAGACCAGGGTTCGATCCCTGGGTTGGGAAGATCCCTTGGAGAAGGAAATGGCAATCCACTCCAGGACTATTGCCTGGAAAATCGCATGGACAGAGGAGCCTGGTAGGCTACAGTCCACGGGGTTGCAAAGAGTCGGACACGACTGAGCGATTTCAATTCACTTCACTTCACTTCACTTCACTTCAGTTCAGTTCAGTCACTCAGTCGTGTCCGACTCTTTCAAACCCCATGAATCCCAGCACATCAGGCCTCCTTGTCCATCACCAACTCCTGGAGTTCACTCAAACTCATGTCTATCGAGTAGGTGATGCCATCCAGCCATCTCATCCTCTCTCGTCCCCTTCTCCTCCTGCCCCCAATCCCTCCCAGCATCAGAGTCTTTTCCAATGAGTCGGCTCTTCGCAGGAGGTGGCCAAAGTACTGGAGTTTCAGCTTTAGCATCAGTCCTTTCAAAGAACATTCAGGACTGATCCTGTCTCTTATACACATCTCCCTTACCATCATACAGCTGGATGGAAAACATGGAAAGTAAAGAGTGACCACAAGGTGGACCCAAGTGGACTATGACTAGTCTCTTTGTGATAACCACTCACTCAGAGATATCTTTGCACAACCATTTTCCGTAGTCAAAGTGTTTGCATAATGTCACCATTTTGCCCTATTCCTCTTATTCTTATAGGGCCCAGAAAAACAATATAGTGACTCAGTGCCTGAGCGAAGATGAATCCCATGTTTTCTTGTCAAGTGAAATCAATGTTCCTTTGTGCCATATTCCTTTTATGGACATTAAAATGTAACTTACCTTAAATATTGTAATTCACATGACCAAAAATCTTCTTTGATGGAAGATAATCTTAAATTTAAACATGTAAGAACAGTCTTGGTATATCCATATATTGGTTAAGTTTTTTTTGTTCCTATAAAATAGGAATGATGCTACCATACTTCACCATGGAGTTAAACCATCCATCCATCCTCTCAGTAGGAACATTTTATACATTACGTGGCCCTATCTGTTGTTCAGCATTGTTACAAAATGATCTTGCAAACACCTTGACAAAGTTAATATACATTGAATCTGCATCGCATTTTATTATTAAGTCTCTTTTGTAGTGGAGGACAGTGATATTTGATTACAAGCTCCAGTATATATTCTTGATGTGTATTATCTGATCTTCATATTTTCATTAGAAATAATTGGCATTAATATAAGTTATTAAGAATCGGTGCCTAAAAGCATTGAGACAAACATCAAAGTAGTCTCACTAAGTGCTAGTAGAGAGCACAAATGATTGTTTAAATTGCACAGGTATGATATGTGCAATGTAATAAACTCTTAAAAGTCTCAGGGCACATAATTAGATTTACAAAATATGTAAATTGTTTGAGAAAAAATATTAGAAAATCTCTTACCAACATAATAAAAACCTTAGTAAGGCAAACATAGTCACAACTTAAGTTGAGAAAAAGGATTTTGCATTTATAATAGTAGAGATTTACACAAGAGATCTCTGAAGGGGCTTCAGTTCAGTTTAGTCGCTTAGTCGTGTCTAACCTTTGTGACCCCATGGACTACAGCACCCCAGGCCTCCCTGTCCATCACCAATTCCCAGAGTTTACTCAGACTCATGTCCATTAAGTAAGTGATGCCATCCAACTGTCTCATCCTCTGTTGGTTGGTAGTTAAATCAGATACATATATATGCTGGCTACAGATAACTTTATTTTCATTGCAAAGTATTTTAAACTTGTTTATAATAAATATAATATATTTTAACATTTCAAAAAAGCTTATTAAAATTCTACATGCCTAGATAGGTGATTATCGGCTGGTGGTCTCAACAATGTATTTGAGGTACCTCCAAAATCAGCATCTGTGTGTGTGTGTGTGTGTGTGTTGATATGGTCTGTTTATCCAAAAGAAAATCCCTGAAGTCCATTTCCTGAAAATACGGAAGTCTGGTCACTAGGTCTCTGAGACCCAAGTTGCAGGTGTAGCTGACATCAGGCTCAGTTCCTGAGTCCCCTGGTTGTGCTGGATCCCACTCCTGTCTTCACTGAGACTCAGCATCCGTACCCAGACTATAATCCTTAGGCCTCAAAGGCCCCAGTGAACAGGCCATAATAATGAAATGATAATATAATACAAAGTACCATTATTTAGCAGTGACTATGCCAGGCGCCTTGCTAGATAACTCACACAGAGTGCTGCATGCTGCCCTGGTGGCAGCCTGGCTCCATCACTGTTATCATCTGCACTTCTTAGAGGAGGAAACAGAGGTTAGTGTTGTTAAATAATTATTCCCAAATAATACATTTTATAAATAGTGGAACTGGCAATTGCTCTCAAACCAGTCTAGCTCTGAAGCCCATGCTCTTTCTGCTTGTAGGACAAGAATAAAATAAAAAGAAACAAGCATGCGTGGCGACCCTTGGTTCAGCTGATAATGCATGGCTTTTGGATCAAAGCTTCTGGGTACTTAAGACATATGAACTGATTTCATGCCCAAATTTACCACCACAAGCCCTACTTATCATCCAATCTACTTGAAAATGAAATTTTTGTCAGCACCATGCATAGATTTGAAAAGGCATTATGCTCAGTGAAATAAGTCAGACAGAGAAAGACAAATCCTGCATGGTATCACATATGTGAAAGTGAAAGTGAAAGTCATTCAGTTGTGTCCAGCTCTTTGCGACCCCATGGACTATATAGTCAATGGAATTCTCCAGGCCAGAATACTGGAGAATGTACCAGAATACATTCCTTTCTCCAGGGGATCTTCCCAATCCAGAGATCAAACCGAGGTTTCCCACATTGCAGGTGGATTCTTTACCAGCTGAACTCCCAGGGAAGCCCATCACATATATGAGGAATCTAAAAAATACGACCAACTAATGAATAGAACACATAAGCAGCAGACTCAACAGATATAAAGAATGAACCAGTAATTTCCAGCAAGGGAGGCAAAGACAGCATAGGGGTAGGGAAATAAGAGGTGCACACTATTAGGTATAAAATAAATGACAGGATATACTGTATAACAAGCAGAGTACAATCAATATTTTCTAATGACTATAAGTAGAGTATAACTTTTAAAAACTGTGAATCATTATATTGTAGATCTGTAATACATAACATTTTGTAGTGATTATACTTTAATAGAAAATTAAATAAAGTAAAACTTGCATGGTTATTTAAATAATGTAAAATATACCATATATAAGGTATTCAGAAGAGGATATGTTAATATGTTAAGAATGATAGGCTGTAGATAAACAATGGATTTTTCTTCATGTTTATTCAGAGTAGCAACTTCTACTTCAATTATTATTGATGACCTATGATTTCCTTAGCACTGTGCTGGAAATAATAGATTCTTACATTATATTATCTAATTTTATACTTGTACTGTCTCGGGAATATAGGTATTATTTTTGTTTCTACACACAGAAAACAAACTATCAGAAGGAGATATTAAAGAAACAACCACATTTACCTCCACATCAGAAGAATAAAATATCTAGGAATAAATCTGTTCACTCTAAAAGCCTTCTCCTAAGAACAATATAAGACAATTATGAAAGAAATTGAAGATATCACAAATAGATGGAAAAATTCACTGTATTCTTGGATTGGAAAAGTTAATATTGTTAAAATGACCATACTAGCCAAGGCGATTCTCAGATTCAATGCAATCACTGTTAAAATACCAATAGCATTTTTCCCCACATAACTAGAACAGTTTTAATTTTCTTATAGAAATGCAAACCTCATTTTTATCCTGATTTTGAATTGCAATGATACAATAAATATTTTCATTGTTTTTTT